>JAECUM010018113.1:0-22500 GCA_016617855.1 Megalonaias nervosa
TATATATATATATATATATATATGGATTAGCATTAGCACAAATAATCTTTCCAACTTTTATCTTTTTGTGTATATAGGTATGTGATAGGTTACAAAAGTTTCTACTATAAATGGTACTCACATTGTTTTGTAGTATATGTTTGTATAAAACACTAACGTGTATGGTATGCTGATGATCCGATACATTCGGATTCTCACCTCGCAAACTGCCATGGCAAATCATTACACTCTTCTAGGTGTGTGTGTGTGTGTGTGTGTGTGTGTGAATATTGTTCCATTTTCCGGTCTAGGGAGAGTCCTGGGTGGACAGTTTCCTTGCATATATCAAATTAATGATGTTTTTCGTAATCAAAAAGTACTGTTTCTTACTCTCAATATGGTAAGAATCACCACTTTCTCTATCTATCACAAACCACAGTGCATTTCAAACATGATGAATTTATAGTTTTATAGTGAAAATGGATAGCTCGAACATAAGAATAATATCTACCAATTGTTGCGGACTTGGACACTTTTAAAACTGTAAGGCTGGTTTTGATTATCATAGAAAACACAGTGTAATATTTATTGCTTACAGATACACATTTTACAGAGGATAAAGTTTCATATATTAGAGCACAATGGGGTTATGAATCATTTTGTCAGTTGTTACAGGTCCAACTCTCGAAGAGTTTGTATTCTAATAATAAGAACTTTGAGAATGATATGAAATAATATACAAAGGGTCATGATGGTAATAGGATTGCATTAGATATACAAACAGGTGAAAGGAACGTCTCCATAATTAATGTATATGGGCCAAATACTGATTTCCCAGACTTTTACAATAATATAAAAGATACTATATATGAATATGAAGATGAATCTATTATTATATATGAGGATTTTAATTTGTTTCAAAATCCAGAATTAGATTCATATAATTATAGAAATATAAATAACCCTAATTCTAGAAACGCTTTATTAAGAATAAAAAAAAAAATTAAAAAAAATGGGTCTCTTGGATCCTTTTAGAGCATTAACAGCAGGATTACAGAAATATACATGGAGAAGAACAAATCGTATTAAACAAGCTAGATCGGATGTCTTTCTTGTGTCAGAATCTATTATACCAAATGTAGGAAAAGTGACATATGAACCAAGTTATAGGTCTGACCACTCCATGATAAAGTTGCATTTGAGTTCAAACAATTTCATAAGAGATAAAGGTTTGTGGAAATGTAATAATAATTTACTGTTTGATAAAAACTATACTGATGAAATCAAAAATTGTATGAAAAGAATAAAAGTAAAATATGCTGCAACAATTATGGTGGAAATATTGACAATGTATTGAATTTAGATCTAAGACTAACTATATCAGATTCATTATTTCTAGATATATTGTTGATGGAAGTCTATGGAAAAACTATTTAATATTCTTCATATAAAAGAAATACTAATTAAAACAAGAAAAAGAACTTGTGCAGCAAACACAGTTCGTAGAGGATGGTTCCACGGGGTCTTATGATTCAGAATTATTGGAGTCTAAAAAAAGTTTGAAATTGTGAGAAATAAAAAGCTTCAATTTGCAGATGACACTACTTGAATTCTGCATTGCTCTTTTGAATCCTTGGCATCCTTTATTGAAGTATTAAGCTTCTTTGCAAAGATTTCAGGACTGAAACTTAACATTGCCAAAACAAATGCAGTTTTGATAGGAATCAGGAAGATAAGTGCAGACACATTTCATCACAGGTTAAAGTTACAGTGGGTGACTGAATTTACATCATTGGGAGTAAAGTTTTCGGCGGATTTGGACAACAAAATGAATTTTGGAATAAAACAGAAATTATTAAAACTTGTTACACATTGGGAAAAACGATCCTTAACATCAATTGGTAAAATAACCGTTTTAAAAACCTTAATTATTACAAAAAATTTAATCATTTGGTCATCTCATTACCAAATCCGCCACAAAAGTTTATCAGGGAATTAAATTAACCATTTTTCACCCTTATATGGAAATCAAAAGTGAACAGAGTTAAAAGAGAGGTTATGATTCAAACTTTTTCTAATAGTGGTTTGGCGATGAGAGATAGTGAAAAATTTATATTACCTTTTAAAATAGCATGGATTCGAAGAGGTCTTCTACCTCCCAGGAAATTTCTCAATTTATCTGAATATCAGATATGCGAGATTAAGTACCTGTTCTTATTAGGAGATCAAGATTTAATGACCTTATCCAAAGAGACAAAAAATGATTTTTGGCGTGATGTTTTCCTGGCTTGGAAACTGTTAATAGAGAAAAATGTGCTCTGAACAGAAGACGATGCTATAAAAACAAGTTTATGGACGAACACTCTTATAAGGGTGAACAAGGTATCCATGTTCTAAAAGAAATTGTTTGAACGTGTTGTAATCTATGTTGTTGACATGCTTACTATTATTGAATTTGACAGTTTTAAAGCTAACTATGGTTTCAATACGAACTTCCTTGCCTTTCAAGGTATAATTCAATGTGTAAAATCCTTGTGTAAAAGATTACCGTTAGTTATAACAACACTGGTCAAACCATTTATCCCTTTCTATTTAGAAATCGTACTTTATAACATGAAAAGATGTAAATACTATTCCAACAGATTTCTTAAAAAGGATGTCAAACTAACTAATGAAAATTAACGGAACAACATTATATATATATATATATATATATATATATATATATATATATATATATATATATATATATATCCTGAAGTACATGCTAAAGTTTTGTTTAAAAAATAACATAAATCTGAAACTTGCAATGGTTTCAAATTCGTGTTACTCATACAAATTTACCAATGAAGTAATTTCTGTAAAATTGTCCGAGACTGAATGTGTGCCTGCATGTGTATGAATTATTGTTTCCTATACAACATATATAGCCCTTTATTATGTAATATTGTAAGGTGACCTTGGGATGGTTCACCGACCCAACTGTCAACCTATTAAGGGGACAAAATTCTATAAACTTGTATAAAACCTGTCTATTCTATAAACGTCATCTCAAGGTCAACTACAGGACACAGTTATCTAGAAGCTGTCTCACATACCTTAGGGGACCGGAGATGGTCTTTCCGAGCTAAGGGGATGTATTTCTCTCCACCTCTAACCTATTCTCATTAGGAATAATGATTGGGTAACGTATCTTCAAGAAGAAACCAATTTTGTATAGTAAAATATGTTTATTCGATAATGCGTACCCTATGGCAATACAAATACAACCCCCCAGTCTCCTCGCAGTTACATCCATATAGAGAGGGTGCCTTCCACTCCAGTAATTACTGACAATTGCACGGAATTTGCCGCTAATTTTGGTGTCAAGGAGTGCTCACTCTATCCATCCGCCACTAATGTGTGCAGATAACGTTTAGCCTTTTACCTAAAATGTCTTTACGTGGGAGGGCTGGATTTGCGACATATTAGTTTTTCTTCTAAGGTATTATTATTGGGTATGTATTATCGAAGAAAACTAGAAAAAATGAGTAATTATGACATGACGCAAAGTTTTGACTTACTTTGTACAATACTGAACAGCAGTCCACTGAAATATCTTTGAGATATAATCCGAACGTATCGGACTCACCCGCTTTGCCTTACATGACTTGAAATATACCAGGAAAGACAATAACTCAATAATTAAACCCATATCCTCTTATAAAGAAATTTTCTACGGGTTCGCTATCTTCCATCCTATCCTTTGCCTCATTATAATGACAATATCCTAAATTCAAAGTTTTACATAATAAACAGCAAAGAAGTTTGATTGGGAAATTCTGAACGATTTGGTCTCGTGCATATGCTGTCGTATTAGACTTTGCTTGTCGCTACAGTAGTTTGTGATTGAATATGTGGTCCTCCTTTAAAATACTGTGACGCATGTTTGATGGTCCGTGACAGTTTTGGATCTAACGAATTCAATTAACAGGACTTCTTCAAGTATGCCGTTCGGGGGTTCGGAGGATACGGTATGGCGACAATGTTGTCCTTCGTCCGTCGAGTTGGAAGGTCACCATGAAATCACTAATAGGATTGGTTTCTGTGAGTGGCTAATTAGACCAATTTGTGTTCTGAACTAGCTGTGGCACACTGGTTAGGAGATGCTATTTGGGTGTGCTTGAAGAACAAAGGACGTGATGCAATTCTTGATTTACACTGCCCGTTGCTCAACATTGCCTTTGCAAGTATTCTCTGCCTGTTGTCTGCAGCTTGAGTGCAGATGAGACTGAAATGAGTGCAACGATCCTGTGCGAGATGTTTCCTAGTCTCAGGTTTAGGGTTGAAATGCTTCAAGTGTGTTACTTAGGAGATGGCTTACTTTACTTAAGAAAAATATGTAATACTTCTTGGGTCATATAGTATCATTAACAAAGCTCCGCTTATAAAATGAATAGGCCCCTTTTTATATCATGATTTACTCTTGTAATCTTTTCGCGAAGTTGTTGTTTTAATGAACTGATTTAATGAACTGATATAATATTCGACAACACACTAAGTAACCCATCTTTTGAGGACCATTTTAGTCAACATATTTATCTCTTCAATATGCCTTTATTAAGGATATCGTAGTTAAGTAATCTGGCAGAATGTCATGACATATAGCGGAATTAAGTCGCTTGAAATTTACCTATCATCTCCTGAACCGTGGACACAATTTTCTATGAAAATATCTTGTGGATATCTAATAAAGCATATATTTTAACAAAAACGAGCGAAACGAACAAATTTAGTAAAAGAAGACATATAATTTATCTCCCTAGAATACAAAGTGAAAATTTAAAGGAACTTAAAGTATTGTGAATTAAATCGCAAATAATGCTAAAAGTTCTGTCAGAAGTCCAAAATATACAGTGCACCGAATGAATTCCTTTGGTGTTCCAAATGATTTCCAATATTCAATGTGCTCATCTGCCAATAGTCAGTAATGTGCTGATGTTCTAACAATCTTGATGCATCAATATGATAAAATACAGACTGTCTTTACATGAATTCATAGCAATCTCAAAATATTGATTTAATCCAAAGTATCAATGCGCACAGTGTAATCCTAACGAATACCTCAAAGAAATAAATCGTGTCAAATTATAACTGAACATAACTAAAAGACTTATTCAATAAGTGGACATGGGTGAGGATCATATATTCATTTCAAGAACATTCTAAGCTGTCAATAAGGTCAGGTTTTGTACAGAGATCTTAGTAAATTAAATCTCAAAAATCAGATAGAAAAATAATTTCCAAGGTTAAAATCCATAGATACTGAACGCAAACCTAAGTAAACATGTTTACAAATATTATCGTAAGGTATAGTCTACGCTCATGGACAAACGTTAGCCATGTAATATGTTGTTTACAAGACGACCTTTGCAACTTACATTCATGAACAAACATTAAATACGTGATATGGATATAAATACCACCTCCCGACATAAAGAAAAAGACATATGTAGACAATAAAGGTTCCTTTTAAATATTACTTAAATATACATATATTTAAAAGTACATAGGAATTTGGCTTATGAATGATAAACAAGCAGTATCATACCTCTATACACGAGAAAGTGCATCTAAAACCAAAATAAATGTACCCTTACGTGCATAATGTCAATATTGTATTCCTGCGACATCAAACTTCATGTCAACAATCGCTGATTTTTGTTTTTGTTTTGAAGCTGAAAAACACCGGTGCAACCTTAAGTATGCCTCTTAACTTATCAAAATCCTCCTGATATCTGCCGGACCATTGCAACTTGGATTTCCTACTCAAGAAAATAGTCAGGAGGTAGGCAATTGGAATTCACCGATAACACTGACCTTAATTTCTACAGGTGTAATTTGACCGTACACCACAATGTGTCCTAAAATTGTAAAACAAGCACGGCAAAACTCAGTTTTACCTAAATTAATAGTCGGATTTGCATCACTGAGCCGGTCAAAGAATTTCCGAATGGTTTCCAAGTGATTTATCCAAGTGACGTTGTAGATGACGTCATCTAAGTAAGCGTAACATATATCTATACCAGATGTAATCATATTCAATATACGCTGGAAAGTTGACAAGAACCTTTTTGTACCAAACACTTTGTATTAATAAAGTTCATCTGGAGTTACAAATGCCAAAATTTACTTTGTTCTTTCCGTGACTGGAGTTTGTCAGAATCCTTTCATAAGGAAAAAAGACTTGATGACATTTCTTGCACTGCCAATTTTCTCAGTGCAGTCAGGTGGCTATAGAGGTGAAAGTTTATGATCTACATTAGTTAATGTTTCTGAACTGGGAATATTGGTTTAACCAAAGTCCCTAAAGTCAGATTGCATGCCTTTATTTAAAGTCTCCCTGTTTGGGACAGGTACAACTAATCTGACTATATGATTAACAGGGCCGCCTTTATCAACAACCTCCGTTTAATATATATACATCACAAAATTGTTTCTGCTTCCTTCTGCCAGTGTCACTTAATTTTTTATCACCTGTATTACGACTATATTACTTAGCCTAAAGGGGACTTTGTGGTAGGTTCATGAGAGCCAGAACTCTATCACAGGGCTGAAATCTTCCTTCCTTTTGTGTTTCAGTTATACCTTAATTTCATTGTTGAATGAGTAGAGTGAAGATTAGTTCTTGCTATTTCACTAGCCTATGAAACGTATATTTGAAGTCAGGGAAACAGTCTAGAAGATTAAGTTCTGACTATTCAGCTAAAGAAAGTTTCCCTTTTCATATCTTCAATGGTCTTTCTATAGTGTTTCCTAAGCCTAGTTTAAACGGACTAAAACCTAATGAGTACTGACCCGATTCACTAACAGCAAACAACACCAAATGTACACCAAATGTACACCCTCGTCCCAATCTTTTCGTGTATCAAAGAAATATGGCCGAATCGTAGTCTTTAAACTCTTACGAAATATTTCCAAAGCCACTTGACTTTCAGGTGATAGGCAGAAGATTTAAACTGTTGAATGCCTAATTAATGCATAAACTTGTTGGCAACTTCCAGACATACAATTTGACCCTTGATCAGACTGGACAGATTTAGAAATTCCCACAAGTGTAAACAAACTGTATCAAATATTTTGCATTTTTGCATTTTTTTAGTTTTAATATTCATCAAAGGAATTGCCTCTGGAAATCTTATAGACACACACATAATGGTCAGCAAGTACCCGTTGCTGACTTGGTATTAGGAAAGGGACCGACACATTCTACCATTATTCTGCTAAATGGTTCTTCAAATGCAGGAATAGGTTGCAGATGACCCTTATGTTGTATGTGTATTTTGATTAGGTATTCCTACCACTTGACATATGTTAAAACATCTACAGTATATTTGCACCACACACACACACACACACACACACACACACACACACACACATATATATATATATATATATATATATATATATATATATATATAAGCGTGCAAGATTAAGGATGTATCTCGTAGTTTTCAAATAACTCTCATTTTCTGTCTGTCTGTTTGTCTGACTGTCTCTCTTAGCTTGGACAATTATTGTTTCATATGGCTGATCATAGGATGTTGCAAATGAAATTTGCTTCTGTTCACCAAGTATTATAATTGCTTCCTGCATTCTTACTGGGAACACTAGTGACAAAAGTTAAATTTTGAACATTATTAACTAAGTCCGTTGTAGCTGCTCAAGTCCTTTGCGTGATTCCAAATCCCCCCCCCCCTACAGTTACGAATCTATGCCTGATATTAGTAACAGAAAAGAAGTGAAACCAACTATTTAAGTAAAATTCAACAAACAATTTATCCCCCCTCCAAGAAAAAGGAGCCAATATTCAAAAGACACTTACATTATAAACTAAATCCAAATAATCCTAATAATCCTCAATGTCATATCACTCATCCAAAAGTATCAAACTGTACCAAATGAATTCCAAAAGATTTTAATGTCTTGATATGTCACAGTGATATAATCCAGAATGTCTTTGAATGCGTCTTTATAATTCCAAACTAGTGCAACAGTTAAAAACGTTGATGAGCACCTTTTAATTCACTTAACCACATTTCTGTTACCTGCATCGTTTGTAGAGAAATCCAATATAAAAGCAAATGAGTAGATGTCATAATAGGACTCCAAGACTTCATTCATGCAGCAAATACAAGCAATATTGTCCACACACCATGCGGTTCGATCCATTTAATCTTACAGTATTGTTTGTGTCGATACAGCATTTCTTTTCAATCAGTCTGTGATATCGTCTCCCATACGAGGTAAGCAACGTGAAAGAAATCTTCCAGACTGGGTGAAATATTCCTGACGGGAATTGTTGCATCGAATTGTAAGGGGCATGGAAAACAGATCTACTTGGGACATTGTAAGAATAAAAGAACTTTGATCGTTCTTATATACTTATTTATTTTAGTTTTGTGTCTTTGAGGCCTGAATGGTTTTTTTCTCTTTCTGTCTCGCCCTCGCTGAGGTGTGTGCGGTAAAGAAATGGTATGAGCAGGAGTATGAAGAGAATCTATAAGAAGAGTAATTTATTTTCTATTCTTCTTTCTATTTGAATCAAACACAAGTTTCACGTCTTCAGTAACGATTGTTTGGGAAATTCTTGGTCAATAAATATGTTTTGGGGAAATTCTTTTCGTTGGGTAAAAGCCGGATTTGCGAAAGGATGCAATCCCCGAGTCACCATAGGTTTTAAGATAGGTACCACTGTCCAATAGGCCGAATTTAACTTTCATACTCGCAAACCATGCCCTCGTTGTCTAGTCACTTCTCGGTACACATGATCCTTCAATTAAAACTCAGTGTAGAAATGCTTTCGAAAATGTAGATTAACAGTAACTTTTCTTTTAAAGAAGAAAATGTTTTGTCTAAGATTTTCTTTTATACTAACATGCCCCTGTAAAAATAAGATTTACCGAGTGGAATATAGTGAGGATGCACATATTCAGTTTGAACGTGATACGTGATTCATCCTTCTTGGTCATGGCTGCTCAAAGGTCCCACTACTTTGTATTCCACAACATCAGAGTACACAAACAGCAGTAATTTTTATTGATGTCCACGACTGAAACGATGTCTGGGTTGTCACCATGAGTAACAAATAAACTGAGAGACATTGTGGCAACATTGACTAGTCAGAAAAATCTATTTTAACATGATAATGAGGTTCATTCTATTCAATCGCCTACCTTCGGCATGTTTCATCCAGTGTTTTGTCAAACTGCTCGCTGAAATGAGCTGAAATAGTATCGACCATATGTTAATTGTTTAAAATAGGAAACTGCAGGAATTCCTAGGTTTTTACATATTTAGTTGAGGATTGGATAGAGCTGACACAATACGCAGATAAACTTTTACAGATATGATATTTAGGAGCGCAGTCTACACTCACAACCCACTCTCGATCTATTCCATGGCTGAACTCAAGATGTCGATGCAGTATTTAACGTATTTAACGTCATTTTCGTGTGGTCGGATTCTTTTTAGACAATGGCTTGTGAAAGCTGCAGTCCAAGAATCGAAACTACGTGGGGAGAGCGGTATCCTTTCCAAAAGACGTTCGCTTCTCGCATGAGAGGTTTTCTCACTTTGCATATAAGTTGATCAAGATTGCTTTCTATATCGTACATATCGTCGTCTTTCCAGGTCTTTGGGCAAACAGTTTGTTTTAACACTTCTCCGTTCATGTCGTTCAATTTTTAGACAGGCGGATCATCTCCTCACAACTTGTATGTGAAAAGACACAATTCTATCGTCGAGTTCAGTAAATATGCTTGGTCAAAAGAACTTTATTTTTCCAATGCGAACTCAGTCTCATGTGTTTATTACTTCTGTATTTTTCTTCTTTCATTGTTTGCAAAGAAATGATCCAATATGGTCTACTCGTTTTAAGGCGTCGATTCTTTTGGGGTACATCATATACGGCGACGTTACCATTGATTGTAGGATTTCGGCAGACGTGGTTACACGACGATGTATTTGTCATTTTGTTCGTCCAAAGTTTCTCAAAAACATTCCATCTTACTCTAGTTTCAAGACTAACAGTAGAGAAAAAAAGTGTGCAAGTTTTTGTAGTTCTTTTTGAAAGGCGTGGTTGAGATATTATAAGTTTGCCGTCACAGGGAATATCTGCCACTTTCTCTGAAGACGATTTTTAAAGATCACACGTGCTTTTAAGTTGCTTTGAACGTCAAATGAACAAATAAAGTAGATTTTAAAAACACATCAATAATATAAAGCAAATACGTGTCACCTCAACTGTACGAAGCTAAGTGAGACACTTTTACTAAATCTGGTTGTTATTGATGATCGATGTCCGATATTTTTGTTTCACATTTTGAAAATTGTTGGTGTTGCTCAGTTAGTCAACCTGCGACTAATGCTTATTTTGTTGTGTAGTATTTGTAGGACTTGATTTTCAGTGCCTGACCTGACCGACCTACAATAGGAGTAGATGGTGGTGCATGAACAGGGGTAAACAGTTCTTTTACTTTTCTTATTTCTTCCTTCACCTCCTTATTTCCTACTTCTTGTGGCGAGGGTGTCGACATCAATGCTTTGAGACAAGCACTACATTGCATAGGTCCCAATGTGCTTGTTTTGGCCGATGAGGTGTCCAACTCTTCTTCTTTCTCATAGTGGCCTGTGGCCGTATCTGTTGCCGGTTTTGGATCTGGTACTGCTGTTCATTTTTACTAGTTTTTCATAACATTTTTAAAAAATCGTAGAGTAGATTTTGCAATCTCTATTAAAACTTTCTGGTGAAACAATTGAAGGTGATGTAATAATTATCCGTAACGCTGGAAATTTTCTGTTCTGAGACACGTTTTTTATTTGCCCACGATGGTAGCTCTCGTTGTAAGGTAAACGTCTGTAATAACGGTAGTTTCGTCCACCGTTCGCAAAGAACAAAAGTTAATTTCGTCCTTCCATAAGGCTGAGATATACAAGTGTGATGTCCATACAGAACGGTATGGCATCTTTATGTCCGCCTCATCATTCTTCATAAAAGACGTCTAGCAATCAATCATAAGGGAGCAGTAATGTTTAACAACGGAGCTATCAGCATGGGATAGATTCCTACTGGTTGAACTAGCACTTGTGTTTCACTGACTGGAATTTACTTTTTCTTCGTCTGCTGAAGAAGGTGACAATGTCATCGAGATTTAGCCACCTAATAAACATTCTATCATACAGGTGAAAAAATAATTATTCCTTCTGGAGATGCTGTTGAAAGCGGTTTCAAAATAATTTAATGTTAAGTTAGAGGCTTGAATGGACCATTTGTATGTAATCTATTTTATGATTTTCCAACAAGCGTTGTTTGGGATGAAAATTTTGATAGATTCATTCTTGAAATTGAAGTGCTGGAAAAGTTTGCCATCGTAACACTTTTTCTGACCGTGTTCTGAAAAATGCAAACTCATTTGCGGATAAGTTTTGCGATTTATATTTATTGCACCAATCAATTTTGCAGAAGGAAGAGATATAAAGTAAGTACTGTTGAATGTTGTCAATAAAGAAAATGTAAATGAATGTTGTTTTGATAGAGTGTTTTAGGCAGACCAAAACAGGAAAATGACATGTAAATTACGAGACTTCCATCTTAAAAAGTGAAGTAAACCTATATAAAATCTCAAATCATCCTGAGTGATAGGTTTCAAATAGATAAGTAAATACACATATGGCAATTAAGTATCATTGCCATAAGCATGATTCAGCCATGGTGGTTGTAATAGTTTAGCCAATATCTGAAAATGCGATTTGTATCTAGGATTTGTACAACACTATATACTACATAATGAGTTTTGAGAGTAATGATACAATGCTCTGTACTTTGTTAAAACAAAGTTTAAGTAATGTAAATAATATACGATGATATCCTTTCCGTGTAAAATTTTCATTTCCATTTCGTCTTCTTGTAAAATGTCATTAATGTTTACAAGACGCATTTGATTAGAGACCGTCTTCGCTAATAATCCATTCTACAATCAGAATGGATTATTATTGACTCTCTCTCAGTAAGATGTAACACGACTGCCAACCTTTCTAACGTCACACGATATGTACGATCTAGATTATTTCTGTTTTGTGGTCATATTATACCAATCTTAACTACGTTCGTGTCTGAAAATATATAAAATTAAGGCAGTGAAACATTTTTGTTAAGTAAATTATTAATACTTTTGGAAGATATAAATTGAACAATTTTCGCGATTTGTCTTAAAATTTACTGAAAAAAATTACTCAGAAAAGAACGGGTCGTGTTCACTGCTTTAAATGGAGATGTTGTTATGATTATTGGACTAGATTATCAAGCATTGTTTACAGAACATATGAAATGCGCATTATTACTCTGCTCCGGGAGTTTAAGAATTGACAGAGAAACAAACAAAAGAATTCTCTCCGTAGAAGTAAACGCAATATTCAAGTTACCTGCCCATGTTATCCTCGAGTTGTATTATTTTTGCTTCTTTCCTGTTTAGCTCATCTTCAAACCGTCTGGAATGCATCAAATTCTAAAGTACTCACATAAAGATATATACTTATTAAGTATGTAATTAAATATTCATGGATGTACAAAATGTGTATTAAAACAATATGGAGGCAAGATTTGCATACTAACGAATGCCAATTCTGGATAGTCTATTCTGTATCAGTTTTAGCGACCGGTTTTTTGGCATTTTCCGTTAGTACCACATATCTTCGTCAATAATTTTCAAGGAAGGAATTATTTATTTCCGGATTGATCAATGTATTTTGAATAAATCAGGTAAACATATTGCATATATGCTTAAATACACGAAGTTAGGTTGTATTACCCGTAACTCGAAAGTGTCTGCTCTTCTATGCTTTTTGATCAGATCTACGTTTACACATATTATATTTGTCTAGCTCCAGCTTCATTTTGATTGTTGTCTATTAATCCGCATTGAAATTCCGTATTCTATTTTAACGCTTGGACAGACCTTAACTTTAAATCCTTGGCATCAACAAAATGCTTTTTCCCCAAGATACCAAACAAACCCCACTTGATTAATTAAGATTAACAAACCTATTTTTGTTATTTACGTTCTTAAAATTGTGAAACATATGTAGCTATCAGACTGTTGATCTGATCTGATATTTTAAGGGGACGAACCAATTAATGCCAAATTTAACTTAAAATGCAACAGCACTAATATCGGAGAAGTTTTAGCCATTGTTCGTATTCTTTCTAGTTATGATATCATTGACATGTATCTGTATGAACACAACTTTAGGCTTATGATTGAAATTCCACACCCTCGCTATTGGCTATTGTCATAAGAAATACTTTGAAAAATGTTTGTTTTTTTCTTTTTCATAATGAGGTTACTTTATTAACTATGAAATAAAAAGAGCCAGATCATGAACCAGTGATAAATCTGTATTACTTAATCCTCCAGAATATGCAAAAAAGAACCCACGACATTTATAATTAAATTTCGAGTCATGATATAGCAATCTGGTTATTATATTGCATTAGTCTCAAGTTAACAGCCCAATAACTATTGGTCTACATATCAATGTACCTATCTATCTATCTGACCGTCGCTTTATTTGTCTCACACTGTGGTGTTTATTTGTGGTTCCTTTCAATACTGATGAAAATTGATTGATAGAAGTCACCCATAGTTTAAAATTATGTAATAATAATAATAATAATAATAATAATAATAATAATAATAATAATAATAGTAATATTTTGTATGCCGAATAAACGTTTCCTGGTTAATACTGGTATTAATGAAACTAAAGTTACCTAATTCAATTTGTGTCAACAATATGGATCAGTGAATTGCAGCAAGGATCATCCATAGATAGTCAGTATAGTAGTTTGTATTATATTTCGCTAAGATTAAAATGAGAATACATTGATCGATCTGAATAATCTGAGACATTGTATGGCATTATAAACATTCTAGGAACCTGATCGGTAAGTTTATACCATCATTGGATTCTGTATCTAATATAAAATATTGAATTCAAAACAGATATAAGTGGTACATCATAAATGACGTAACCACATCGTAAAAAACTATCTATTAATACAGATGCCAAGGCATTCATCTCTCATTCTAGGTCAAGTCGCATTTGTGTATCATTAACATAATATCGTGCTTTAGAAAGAGCAATTGTTTTCCCATTTTTAATGTACTGTATCTCACATCTGGGCTCTTTCCCAATGAACAAAATGCTTACTTGAAATGACAACCCCATGCCATCTGGAGCACATTCAGTACAGACCATACACCAATACACACACAGATATACATGCATATATATATATATATATATATATATATATATATATATATATATATATATATATATATATATATATATATATATATATATCAGGATTGATAGTGAGCCAGAGTATATTAAGAATCTTTCATCGTTTAAAGAGCACAGCGAAGCAAATTTCGTTCGGATTCGATCCTGTTACCCACTTGATGAAAGTCGAAAATATTACCTCAGTATGCTACTTTATATAGTATGATATTTGCTACTCCATATATAACTAATTAAGATGCATCAACAAAGCATGCTTCCATCAGTGTAGAGTCAAAAGAAAGTTTGATTACTCACTTGTAATTGGGCTAAAGGCACAAATAATTTGGCAACTCATAGCTGAATATGCAAATGTCGTTCGAGCATGAAAGACAAGTCACAGTGTCATGTTTTTACATGATGGTACTCCTCATTTTCAGTTTTATTGATACAAATATGAATGTAAGTGAAATAGAAACATTATTTGAGTGTGGAACTAACCGAGAGTTGTAAATACACACACACACACACACACACACACACACACGACAGTGACCTGATTTGGTTTGGTTGAATGACTGTCCTAATTCATGTGTATATGGAAATGTTCTTAAGACTTGCTCAAACTGGGTTAAATATAAGGAGAACGTAAATATGGGATAGCTAAAATACAAACGTTACTCAAGTATGAAAAAAGTATGACATTAGCATAGCTTTGGTATTGCTGAATTATGTTCAAGTCCAATCCACATCATAATTTGCATGAGTGCAGGTGCAGTACGATCCATTGTATTTAAGTGTAACACACATAAAGCTGAAAAAATCTAGCTCATTCAAGATTGAAAACTGGGATGCACTGATCCTAAGGATGGTACTGCTGAGTTGTCTTTATTTAAATAAATCTGTATACCAATATTATTCTATATACGACACACATACCAGCTTCCGTCAGTGAAGGTTCAGCATCGAGGGTCAAAACAACTTATAACTGAAGATACAAAAGTCACTGAACGAGAAATCAGGTGACACTGACCTAATTTGGAAATGACTACATTACTCAGTCTCCTTGCGATGCATCCAAATGCCAATTTTCATAACAGTAGAATAAATTTGTGACATACACTGAGGGCAAAGGAAACTCAATCAAACGCACAAACAGATGAATATATGAATGTAAAAATGCACATATGAATGGCCAAATGATATTTGAATTATTTAACTCTTTATTACCTGAGGTTTACAAATGATATAACTTCGTTCGACTGTTACATATATCATGATTTATACTTAAATGCAAGACAGAGATTGATCTGTTTTCTGCTGCATATATTTTGATCTGTGTGAGATATTATAATAATTATCTAATTGTGATCATGGTAAGTATCATAAACTATTACATAAGTGACACACAGTGGGAAAGTATGCTATGATGTTATGTTGTTGCAGGTAGAATGTAATAAACATTTCCTCTTAATGTAATGTTTCGTGAATACGTTTGTGAGATAACGATAGTTACAATATTAAACAAGTGAATGCTAGATACAAAAATGCAATGCAACAATATGATTTTAGACGGTAAGAGCATATATTATGATAAATATATCATAAATGTGGATTATCCGAGAAACAGGACTTTAATGTTTGGTTTCAAACCTAGATGTTGTGCGAATATTGCCTGGATGGAATGAGTGGAAGCGTACATGTACTAATTCATAAGCTGAACAACAAATGAAGTTATGGATGCTTCAACCTCTTCGCTCTCCCTCATCTCATGTGATGGAGGTAAATATCAAATGTGAAAACTTTGTTCTGATACTTATAAAGTTGTTGAGCATTACATCAATCCTTGCCTGTTGTAATAATTAAAGCTGATAATATAGAGTTTAGCCTAGAATTATATCAGAATAATACCAAGACCATACACTAACAGGATCTGCCCAGTTTGGAAGCAAAAATAAAAATGGTGGCGAAAGATCGGGAGAAACTCTACATAAGGAGTCAAAACTTAAATAAATTGTTTTGTGGCATTCAAGCCTCCATAACCAAGGATGTGGATACAACAGAGGAAAAAGCCAACCATTTCTTGAACGAGTCCCTGAAAATGCATTATATAGTCATCAACAACATGCTTTATGAGCAGAAAATAATCTGAAATCACATGACGATTCCAATCCACAACCAACTATAATTGTCAGGTTTCCCAGAAAATAAAATCAAGAAGGCGATCAAACTACCACAATAGTCTGTATTCAGAATAATGGCAGCATTAACAACTCTGAACAAGAACTGAAAAAAAAAACTCCTCCAGCAACATTATTAAATGGCAGCGGAAAAACGCAGGATAATAAAGCTGATTTATAAGAAACAATAACCGTTTGTTTTCCTTGTAAGAATGAAAAGCGTCATCAGTGGATTTCGAAAATGATGTCAACAAAAGTTTAACACAATTAATTAGTAATTCCAAATTTACGTCTAGATTTACACCTATACTTTCAGTCGCATTTACTGATCAGTGTATTATTTATTATTTTCTAAGCTGACATTAAACAGCTGCACATGTGCTTAAAGTTTGGAAAATATTAGGTGTTGAAAATCGTGCACACTCTTCCATGTAATCTATTGCTCTATTCATAATTTTTTCACGCAAATGGTTTCAAATTTAAACAGGGACCAATATATTTATTTAGTGGCCAATAATATATTTGCGAGCCTCAGCTTTGTCAGTTATCATTCTCTTTGTAAGAACACACTCCGCAAACTATTTGACTAGTAGAATAATACACTGATGCACTCCAACTATACCTGCGGAAGGAACAAGAAATTAAATGCTGCACAAAAATTTCAAATAATGGGTGGTTTGGAATGAAAATAAATGAATGTTACTTTAGAAGGTAACGAAATCTTTATTGACCGCAAAGATAGAATTAAAGGAAGTGAACAATTACACATGATGCTTAAAAGGAGAGGAAACAAAAGAAGCAATTACTAGATATCTACATGGATAAGCATTGATAGGAACATTATGAGCAAGTCGGGGCATCTACACAATATTGATAGTCTATCAAAAGTCTATTAAAACGTTTTCCCTATAGGCATGTTAACTTATTATTTTATAAACAATATAAGTTGTCTTCGTACCATATAGTAACTGTATGTTGTTGAGCTAGGTATACTGTGTACTCATATTTGAGTACAGAAATACTATAAATCATTGCAATTCCAAATTAATTAATTATGTATTATTCGTAATTTTAATTATATTTTTGGAAGTGGGTTAGCTTTACATTTAGCTAAATTTTGATTTCTGTCTTAGGGCGACAGTTATAGATTATTACGATGGTGCATGACGTCATTAGCCATATTTAGTTGAGCATACGTGAAGCCAAAATTGTAAAGACTGCGTAAGAGTCATACAATTAGGTTATGAAAATAGACATTGCAGCGGCTAGTCATATTTCGACTAAGCATGCATTTATGCAAATTTCGGTTTCAGACTAACAGTCGTATATAGCTAAGGAAAAAAGACAAGACATGGCTTGCGAGATCATAGCTAATCATAAAGTTGGCCAAATTGTGGACTCTAACAGCTATAACATGTAAGTTATACATCGAGGCAGTAACAGACAATTTCCAAATGTTAAACAAGAATACTTTTAGCCAGAATGGTGTTTTGAGTAATACACTCACTCAATAAAGTTTGCGTTAACAAAAATTAGCCAACATTAGTTGTTATTGTTCTTGATGGTGTGCCATAGAGCTAAAACTGATTGCTATGAAGAGCAGAGTTTAAGAAAATTGCTAAAGTTTTGGGATAGGCATACAATTCTTGACAACAAAACAAACTAGGTTTGGCAATAAGAATATTTAGCCTAAATTGGTTTATTTAATGACTGCATGCCCCTTCCAACAAACACTAAAATTATGTGTAATATATATATATATATATATATATATATATATATATATATATATATATATATATATATATATATATAACACATTAATTATAACACATAATTTTAGTGTTTGTTGGATATATATATATACTAGTTTATTCAAAAGTTTTACACATTTTAGTCTGCGACTTTAGCTTAAGAGTTTTTATAGTTTTCTTCAGAGTCATGATTTGATTAAGTGAAGAAAGTAATTATAAATATAGAAAAACTAAACTGACACCAGAATCGGCTATGTGTAAGCCCATTGAGATGAATCGAATTTATTTATTCGTTCTAGCACACAACTATTATTGTTAGTAGTTTTATCTAGCTTGTAAATTATATTCTTTTTCAGATTATCAACTTTAATGTTCATCACCTATCTTCCCTCTGCTTCACATGCTTCCTCTGTTTCACCTACGAAATATAAACTGTATTCTTTTCCTATTTTCTATTTCAACGTTCCGTTGTAAGAAGTTTGTACAATTCACAAAGGACGTACGTTTTGCAAAATGAGTGATCACTATGCTAACAGAATTTTCAGTCTCAAAAGTGGTTCTTCGAAAACGTGAACTGGAGCAGCTTCTACTTATTAGTGAATACACAATATTATTTTGACCTTGCAATTGGAAGAGTAGTAGATATCAATTGCAGATGAGACTATAATGATCCATATTATTCGTTAGTGTTGCTTATGTCCCATCAAATATGATTAAATTACTTACATTTATCGTCGTTCCCGAAACGTTCTCTTTCAACAATATAATGTCATTATTCTAGCATCAGATACCGCAATCCCGCATAAGAAGCAATTAGGATTGTACTCGATTCAATAATAAAAAAAGATGGGACTGGGCGAAGGAAACGGACTAACAGGTGGAAGCGCTGTTATGTGGGTTTCGATATAGTACTTTCTTCTATCGTATTCGTGGCAAATAAATACAATAAACGCAAAATTAAGGAAATAATTTGTACCTTTCTTTCTCTTTCATGTCCCTCCATGCCGATGTGATAAGTTCCAAATCTTTCTCCAGTTTCAAAAGTTGTTCTGATTGCTCAGTTGGCTGGGCAAGGTTACCTCTTGGTTTACGTCCCGTAGCTGTAAATTTGTTGTTACTCTTTGGAGATTGGGTCACTTCGCTTCCTTCACCCCCAACAATCGTAGTGGAAAGCTGAGATATTCTTCTGTGTGTATAATCCAGTTCCCTGAAATATTGAAACTGTACTTTGCTTTTATTGTCATTTTTGCCAAGGCTGCTATTCTATGTGGTCTGGGTTAATTTAAAATACATGTACACCGTCTCAGTTGTAGTATAATTTAAATGGAAATATGATAACCATAACTAAGAGAAAATCTTGCTGCAATATTAATGTTTATGAGTGTTAACATCTTTTAAAGGAACAGAAAGCTCAAAATATTTATCGCAAAACTGACAAAAGACTAATAAAAGCAAAATTTGTCCTATATAAATGTTGTTTTCCCATTTCCATTTAGGCTGCATGGAAAGAAAACTGTTAATTTTTGCAGTATAGTTGGATGTTTAATACTTTAAATAAAGCTCGACCGCACTGGATAAATATTGCATAACAGTCTTATAAAACACTTAGCAATCGATTATGTGAAAATATAAAATGGATAGATTACAAAAGAACACGTACATTTTAGTTTATTTCCAAAAAAGGAAATTTTATTGCAATCAATGAACTTACCTTTCCAAGTTATAGAATTTGTGGGCAACTTTCCAGACATTATTTGTCAAATCAACAAGTGGCTGGTCATTCATTAAGACTTCGGGTGGTTTTGAATCCATTTGTGGCTCTGCATCTCTAACAGTTATATTTTTATGGAAAGTGTCCAAAATCCTCCTCATATACTGGTTTTCAACTTTTAACCGTCTTGTTTCGCTGCAAAAATGTCCGTGCATATAATATTTTTTAAATCTTTCAATTTGAAACTTAAATCAATATTTAAACCGTGCAGCAAACTGATTATGTTACTATTTTAACGATAGCGTTACTTCTTTTTTCGTTTTGGCTACACCTGTGAACAGTTGGATCATTTAACGTCAGGAGAACATAAGTAACACCCGGAAAACGGTTTTGTAACACTGGAAAATCTGTCTTCTAAATGATTTGTTAGGAATTACACACCAAATATATTAGATTAAAACATCTATTTGTATCTTAGACATATATTAATTTTTATTCAAAATGGTAAACAATGCTCTATTTATTTCTTGCAACTATAAAAACACGCCTTCGGATAGATTTTATTCTCAATACTTCATGAGATATGTAACATCAGTATGTATGCTTCTTAAACTAATTGTTACGTACGTCATTCGAAGTCAACATTTAAAAAAAGAAATGAAATTGTCATGGTGATAAAAATTTGCAACATTTTCTCCAGAATTCGATTGAAAATCAGAATGACCGAGTTAATTCAATAATTATGTTTAATTTGGCGAGTTTTGCGTTCAGTCTGTGCGTGTGTGCAGATGGTTGTGATGTACAAGGAGGATCAAGTATGCAGTACCCCATCCCAATAATGTTAATCTTGTGATAAAAATAATAGTGTTGAATGCAACTATATATATTTACATAGCACACAAATCTGCAATCAACTTTACATTTGCTAGGATATACCATGAGTACAACATTGGATGTTAATCTATGCATTATGGTTTCGATTTTGTTCATGATTCTGAAAATTGTAGCTTCTAAAACTTCAACTCTGGATATACCCCACCAGCTACAGGTAAACTAAGATTGTTTTGTTTTGTTTATTTCATCTATGAAAATGTAAAGACTCATAGATTTTAAATTTGCAGAAGCGGTATCGGATTCGGTTGATGTCTGCATGAAAAATAGTGCTTCACCTCTGCCGAGTTTCGAAACTTAGGAGTTGCGCACTGTATCCATATGACTTACCCATTCAACATGCTAAACATTTCGTATGATACATTTATTTTCTTGCAAAATCATTGTATGCTCTATTTTATTACTGGTACTACAGAAAGACAGGACAAAATGTGATGTGTTAATTTTGAATTTCAGCATTTTTGTGTACATACACCAGCTGGTGATAAAGAGACTTAGAAGTGACCTAGTTACTTTCTATTTTGGTTTTCATAACAATCACAGACTTGCTGGTTTAATTATCTTTTTTCGTTTATAATATTGTTGAATCCTATGCGGGATGTAAATAACTAATAAAGTAACAAATATAAGTGGTCCAGCCTTCTTGTAGGCTTTACTACTTAACTCTAGAAAATATTGACATGCGTGATGTACGTGACAACGGAATTTATACGCGGTTTCTAATTCATTGGTAACATATCAATATGCAATGAACATTACTAACAATGACTTATTATAATCACATCTATAATTGAACATAATGAGATATCTTCGTGATTTTATCTAAATAATTAACGCAGTTTGATTACAATCTATGATCTTGTACGAATATTAAATTAAAAACATTTTTGTTAAAACATAAACTAAATTAGTTTACAACATCATCAAAACAACTTGTCAGATATATGTCAGCGAACTCTACATGTGTTGTGACACCTGATTGCTTATTTTGTCACTAAATGCAATGAAACCAATCTAGGATGAAATTAAATAACCTCAGTAGGGTAAAATAGATATTGACTTGTTTTACAATAAACCACTTACTCTTCACATGTGCTGTGGTGTATAGTTCTTTTATAGGCTTCATCCATATTTGTGTGAGGGCAGGCTCATACCAGGCTCGCTGTAAGCAAAAAAGAGAGAACTACTCCTTGATGCATTTGATCATCGAGTTTGACTGAGTATTATATAAGTTTGCCACAAGTATTATTAATTGGAATTAATGATGCATTGCGAAGGTATAGATAGGTAACTGATAACGAAATCATCTAAGCATTATTCAAACAATGCTATAAACTCTCGTGTAAAATAAGATTAAATTGTCATGAAAGTAAATTCATGCAAAGAACAATATTCACAGTACGATTAAACATATTTCCCAAATTTCGGATCATATGAACTTTTCATCTATTAAATTTTGCTTTAACGTGTCGAACTTTCTTTAGTGCGATATATTTTGCTTGATTATTAATGCATGCATTTAATAAGGACATCGCTAATTATGAGAAACGTATGAACTGCATTGCCTCAATTGCATATTATTTTCGCTATGTTGTAAAATCTTTTGTCCGAGTCAGTTGATTCACCGAAAAATGAATTTTAAACGCAGATATCATACCTA
>JAECUM010018113.1:27500-54847 GCA_016617855.1 Megalonaias nervosa
CTGCTGCCCGTGTTCCCATAGAGTATCGAATGAGGTAAAACAGCACTTTTGTGCTACTCAGGTCTGCGATGAGTGTAGAAACGAAAATACTGCAGAACAATTTTATAAAGGTGTTGCTAAAAGCGATAGAGCAAAACCAAATGTGGAAACTTACCAACTCTACAAGAAAATTGGTGTAATTGTAGTTATTGCAGTACATTTTGACGAATACTTTGAGTTCAAGGATGGTTAACTTGAGGTCATTTGGGCTGATGCTGGGCTGCGATTTATCTTATCCCCTTGTGCAGATCAATTTAGGCGTGCAAACTCCAAAAAGAATGCGCCATTGTTTCTGAAAAAATCCTGATATGAAATTTCAAGTTAACATAAAGTCACGTAATGGAGTCTGTGACACTTGCTATCCGCCTAGCATTGAAAACAACGTACCACCTGATGCGGAGGAAGAAACAAGAAAGCTTCGACGGAACACACCTGAAATGTAGCCGTGTTTTTGTGAATTAGATAAATGCTCGCACGCATGTAAATGGGAAGCTCCATGGCAATGGGACGCAACAAAGGTAAAGCAACATGCCTTGGCATATACCAACCCTGTGGCAGAACATGCTATTACGAGTACAGTGGAACACGCACGCAAATATTACATGTAGGCCTGAGGGCTCGATCTTGCCTGAAAAGTGGCATCTGAGTCTAATCACGTAACCAACTTTGCCAGTCTTGTGGATCTGTTAGGGAGTACAATAAATTATACAGACAAATTTCAAAAATACAACCGCCTTTGGCTGCTCAAGTACAAGCACAAGCACAAACAGATTCCACAACAAAAGAAATAGATGAAATAATTACCAGGACTGAAACGATTACAGTTTCTGATACTGGCAAAATACCAAAAATAAAACAAGCTGTCAATAACATTTTCCAATTAGAAAGACGCTTCGTCTTCTCCATAGTATAAGCATGCATACAATATCACAGCTAGGACAAACTCACACTTCAGCATGGTAAAGACATCCAGAGTCGGATGAGAAAAGCAGACATACTTGAATTATCGAGACCCATCTTTGAGCTGAATCCACAAGTATTACCGCCGCCACCACCACCACAACCGGTAAAACAACTAAGAGAATTTGCGCGCGAATACAATATTAGAATACCAAGAGGGGCACAAAATTCCGACATCCTTGCTATAGTAGATTCGTATGAAGAAAACCATCTTCATGCTGAAGTATGTTCGTGCAAAAACACAACAATCATAAGTGCCCGAATTCAAATTTCAGAAAAGTAGTGGCGAGTTGTGGGAAATCACGTCGCTATTATCCCGCCCACCAACACACGAAACAAAAACTCTACACAACCAGCTACTGATAAATATTATTCCCGGAATCGTAGCGGTGTTACAAAACGTTGGTCACGCTGGGGTCAAAGCAAACACTGTCATCGGCGCTCATCTGGTTATGCCGCCTAATCGTGACAAGGATGAATTTAAAACTACTACTTCGTGGATTCAACAGTAGTGCCAACGTGATCCTGAACAGCAAAGACAGCAGCGTCTTCAGCGATGAAATTGGCAGAGGCATTGAAAAGATTCTCGAAACGCTTTTAAAATACACCAATGCAGGGTCGGATTAGACACTCGAAAGATGTGGCCAGGTCGAAAAACATCTCTCGCCGTATCACCCGTTTTGTGGATCCAGTGGCATAGCAACACCAAGCTGGACCCCGCCATGGTCAGTGATCAACGTAAATAATTTTCGTTATCATTTGTTTAGAGCGGGCAATCTTGTCGGCGCTATATTCCGTCAGTGACATCATGACATGCCTCGAAAATATCGGCAACACCTGGGTAAATCCAACTTTGGTGATATAGAGTTTCCCGTGCAAGTAACCAAAGCCACACTGAAGAAATATGAAACACTTAACCCATGTATTTCTGTTAATGTGTTCGCTTATGACAAAGGCTTTTATCCTCTGGCACCATCTCCCCATGGACAGAATGACCGAGTCCAAATTGACTTGCTGATGCTGAGTGAAATAAAAAAAATTCAGAATCGGTATTGGAATACGTATGGACAAAAAATCTTGGCCGGCTGCTTTACCGATACAGTAAGCAAATGCACAAAATATCCGTGCAGACTTTGTATGCATATGTTTAAGATTCAATAACTGCTCACCAGTCACTACGTTTGCTGCAGCGGGTATCAGTGAAAATCCACAGCGCACAACAATGCCCGAGCCTGGTAAAAACACTGTTGAAGTTACTGCAGTGCAGCAAAAGATGAAAGCCCCGTATTTTATCTACCCGAATTTTGAATGCCTGAATGTTGCAGTGGAAAATAGGTCTGCTGACAAAGACACAATGTGCCTTATATCAAGCAAACAGTGCAAGTCGGAGAACAAATTGCATGCAAGTTTTGTTATGCTGCGATGGTAAATCGAGTCGCCAGTCCTTTCTCGTGCTTAACGCTCCAGACACAATGGGAGTCTTCCTCAGATCCCTCGAAGTCAAAGCGAAGTGGATTCGACAGCAGCTTGATTCACCAGCAGTTATGATGGGTGACAACATTCGTGACTTTGCTGCAGCCACTCACTGCTGGGTTTGTGAAAAAGCTTTTACTAACAAAGAGCAAAGCCAGTCCCTGACGAAAATCAAATCCTGTCCGGCGATGAAAGTAAAGTCATGGTATCAGAGTTCGTGATCACTGTAACGGCGCATTACAGAAGTGCCGCACACAACGCGTGTAATTTGCAGCTGCAAGTGTACCCCAACAAAACCAAAATTCCTGTGGCGCTTCATAACCTGCGTGGGTACGATGGCCACTTAATTATGGAAGAGTAGCCAACTCACCTATTAGCATGATCCCTAATAACATGGAAAAATAATGAAGTTTCGATTGGGACAATTGCAGTTCATCGATTCGATCCAGTTTAAGAAATTGTACCTGGAGAAGGTAGTGACCAATCTCAAGGCGGAGAACTTAAAAATCGCGCGTCGATACTGTCCCACCTAATCACGAGGAAACACGTATAATAAATACAGTGGATGAACGACTGGAGCAAATTTGCTGAACCTTAGCTGCCACCAATCAAAACATTTTATTCATCGTTGTCAAGTGAAGTATTTTCGCCATTTACTACAAACGTGCACACGGACGTATTATTGCTAGCGAACGTGTTTGAGGCATTTCGTGACACCGTTGTGCACGTGTACATGTTCGATCCCTCCCATTACTTTCGTCACCTGGTATGGGCTGGGATGCATTGCTATCCAAGACCAAACAGAGCTGAAATTGCTCAAGAACGTTGACCAGTATCTGTTTATCGAGCGATCACTTCGAGGCGGAATATCCATGTCAAATCACAGATACGCTTGTGCTAACAATCCCCATGTGTCTGGGTATACCCCGCTGCCCCCAACAGTTACATCATGTATCTCGATGGTTTCGAATATGTGCTCTTAAAAGAAGTAACAGAGGAGAATGAAATGCAATAAGCCTTGTAATATTCAACGAATGCTTTATATCGCTAGAATACAAAGTGAAAATGATAAAAAAAACTTACCGTACTACGAATTAAATTAAAAAAATAATCTTAGAATTACGGACACAGGTCCTAACAATAAAAGTTCAGAATTAACATTAATTCAATGCAGCACTGAAAGTGTTGATGTGCCTGTTATGGTTGGTAACGTGTTGATGTGTCAACAGTCTTTGTTGGATCACACTAGGACAATTCAAGTATTAAGTCCTTATTAGAAATTTCTCTGTAGATTCAAGTCTCTATTTCCAAGAATGGCATCAGAGCACTTTTTATTTCCAGAGAAGAAATAATTTGATTTATTCCAAATCAAATACTGTACACAACAATGATAACTTGGTTCTGCTCGGATGTTAACTCATTAACCCCTGGAGATATTTGTCAGTTTCACCTGAAATGCGAGTGGAAAACAAATTTGGTGGCTGCTTCTGAATACATCCAAATAAATATGCGTGCAAGAGATTTCCGTTTCGCCGGTGCATAGTTGTGTTAGAAACGTCGTTTATCATTATTTCGCTCGCGCATGTGCAGAAAGGTAAATTTTGTTTTGCTTATTGGACCCATCATTTTCATATCCTGGTCATTTGTTTAGACCGCTCCGGTGGCCTACTGGTTAGAGCGCCCGCCTCGGATGCGGGAGGTCGTGGGTTCGATTCCCGGCCGAGTCATATCAAAGACTTATAAAAACGGTACTAACAGCTGCCTCGCTTGGCACTCAGCATTAAGAGGTTAATGTTATTACTGGTCGGCCTGGTGTCAGGATAATGTGACTGGGTGGGACATGATGCTACATGTCTGCAGCATGATGTCCCAGTGTTAGACATCACTATAAACTGCCACACTGCAGACATCGTAGCGATATGGCTGAAAAACTCTAAGTTCAAGCTACTAAAAAAAATCCAAATCACACAAGCACACACACACTGGTCACTTTTTACTTCAATTCCCCAACTTATCCTACTTTTTGCAAACCTTCGCCTGTCTCTATGCAGTTCAGACTGATCTGTCTTAGATCTGAGGCCAAAAGGTCTAAAATCCGGACACAAAAATCCGATTCCGACAACGGGCGAATTTTTATGTAAAAAAATTGTGTCTCAACAGTAAGTTTTTCCCTCTGTATTTTGTAATGCGAGTAGAAAGTCCAGATTATTTTGTATCCTTGTAGAGCTACGTCTGTCTACTTTTCTGTAATACCACCCATTTTAAATGACCTTGAAGCTACAGAGCTAGGAAATATGGTACTACGTCCTGACGCACAAACGATTTAAAGTACGAATAACAGACTTGCAGAGGAAGAAAAAAACATCAGTTATATGACAAACAAAGATGCAAAACAAAACCTCGGATTAGGGTCAAACTTCAATTGCTCTAGAAAGATTTTAGTTATGATTAGAATGCCCTTCATCAAAATCACAATACATCATACGGCACTTATCACGTGGTCTATAAAAATACAATGTTCTTGACTCAGCTCAGGATAATGATGCTCACTCTGAGAAAAGAAAAGTTGTTTACCAAACCTGTCACTGATTTTGGACAAGGACAGCCACTAGATACAATATTTATTTAACTAAAGCATATAATAAAATTAAAAATAAAAAATAAGAAACAAACATTGCAAACTAAATATACATAACACCATATCAATATTGTTTATTGCTAGGTCATGATGAAACTGTTGCCAGTGGGTGGATTTATGTTATTCATCCTGCACACATTGATATTCAAAACGACTTGTACGACCAAAACATCGACGGTTGTCATGGATGCATCTTTGAAGTCGACCTGAAATAACCCGAGCAATTACATGAGGAATACAGCAATTATAGTTTGATCCCAGAAGGTGCTTGATTCATGGTTATTCCAGTATCAGTGCTCCATCGTTCATGAGTGCGGTAATAAATACACCAGATGCAAAACATCGTCCCCGGTCCCAGGACCAAACACAACTATGTACAGGACGTGCGAAATCTAAAATTGTACTTGCGATTGGATATGCATGTGACCAAGATACACCTAGTGCTCAAATTTCCTCAGCAGCTTGGATTTCTCTGTACATTCAGATGAATATGGATCTACGCACAAAGGCCACCAACGACTTCGAGAAGGATTTCTTCAAGCTAATGAACCATTCCATGTTTGGGAAAACCACGGAAAATCAACGCAAACGAATCCTCATAGCTCTTGTCCTTCAAAATAATGAGCAGGACAGACTTCGAAGGATCGTTGAGGACCCGGCCTTCGAGTTCAGAAAAATCTTTAATGGTGGACTTGTTACCGTTCACAGTAAAAATTTAAAAGCAAACTGACGAAATCAATATATGTGGCATCGTCCGAACTGGCTACTTATTTACGAGTTTTACCACGGTAAGATCGAACGGTTTTACCAGGATCGAGTCAAGATCCTGTACACCGACATTTACTAATTGCTGATGCACATCGCCACCGTTCATGTTTCACGCGGTCATGGCACAACCAAGTTTGGCGAACGAATTTAATACCACCAAGTTTCTGAAAGAACGTTCGTTGTTTAGTATCGCTAACATAAAGGTGGCTGGCAAGTTCAACGACGAATGCTCGGGTAAGCCGATCGAAGAATATGTGGGACTGCTGCCCAAAATATACTCTGTTGTGATTGGCTCCAAGAACATTAGAAAGGCCAAAGATGCTCCACGGATATGCAGAAAAGTCTCAAACACGAACCGTACCTGGAGTGTCTTCGAAACCGCCGTGAGTTTGCGCACACGGCAAATACGATCCGATCCAAGAACCATCGGGTGTGTAACGATTCACCAAGACGCGTATATAGCCGCTGCATACCAAGCGATGGATACTCCCCGATGGTATCAGCACTTACGTGTTTGGTAATCGTGCTATTATGCTGATACTGGTTACTGACGTGTCAACAGAAATCCTTGCGGAAGATCCGTATTTGCTGGATAGAATTGCAAATCCTGGCGCATTAATGCTCGGCTGTGAGGTTTTGGTCCAAGAGGTCATCATGGCCCCAATCGGTAACGGGTTGGTTGTCTTGGAGTGTCAATCCGTTCCTAAATGTTAAACGCGTCCGCGGTCCATACCTGCTCAGGCGCATAGAAATACAGAACAAGCTTGTCTCCGAGCGGTTATAACTGTTTTGGCACGATTGATTTCGTTAATGGTGGGCACGCCAGTATTTTGCTGGTTTGAACGCGCATGCATTTCACACTGATATGTTCCACATGGATACGTCAATTTAGCAAATAATCTAATAAAAGAAAAACAAAATGTTTGGCAGTGATACCATAGAATCGTACGAAAGACGACGCAGGGAAGCTCAAGAACAGTAAGAACCGATTCATAAAATAATCAATGACCGTACAAATGTCAAAAATATGTTACAGGAGTGACAGACGTCGTGAAAAAATCTCACAGCGGAGTTTGAACTAACATTTGTGCTACTGATTAAACCCACTATAGAAATTGCAGAAAGCGCAGAGGATGTTAAAAAAAGGCCACCAGAGCATGCTTACAACACGTGGCAGCGCTCACGGAAACAGAAGCAGGCCCTGGTCCACTTCGTAAGGCGACCAAACTCGCCAAGAATGTCCAGACCGCAAGAACAACTGCATTGACGATCGTGTGTTTGCAAAAAGAGCTTGAGGAAGTAAAAGAAGAGGTAGAAAAACGTGGAGCGGTCCAGGGTATACTCGCAAAAGGCACGCAGGCTCTTAATGAGGAAGAAAGAGATGTGTTTGCCGGATACCAGACGTGCCACCCGAGTACAAGTCACAGCTGGAAACATAGCCTCATTTTTTTTAATAAAGTAGCTCGCCAGGCAAATTTTTAATATCCTATGCGTTTCACTCTTAGCAGACTTCCGACTTGAAAGAGTACATGACAAAAGGGACAACAATGCACATAATAAATGCACGAGTAGGTACTGAGCTAAAATGGTATTCAGGAAGTGTACTGGAAAGAAACAAGCTAATGGTAATCGGTGGGATATGATTGTGCAAACGAACAATTCATTTGTGGGCGGAAGAACTGAAAAATGTGAAGCGTTATGGAGAGTATTTTACAAACACGTCGAACACCACAAAAAGTGCCAGGACAAAGTTCTGTGGTTCGTACTGCTAATTCTCTTCGACCAATTTCTGAACATACAGAGAGAAATAACTTAAACAGAACCAAACATAGGCACCTTCACCTGCACATCCGCAATTTAGCGATTGGCTAAAGAAACAAAATGTCCCTCAATTTCACTCAGCGGAAAAACAAGATAAGTGGATAAACAAGCAACTAGAAGAGTGGGGAAATCTAACGTCCTGGTCAGCAGGTATTAAAACCCAATCCTGCGTCAAACCAACAACACAAACATGAGTCGAATCGATAACCCAAACATGGGCCTATTACACCAATCCGCAGGGAGATAACTGCAAAGTTTCCGGAAAAATGAAAATATATGAACGCACATGGGAAGAAGAAGAATTGCAGAGGTGGATGGATGAACCAGAAAAGAAAGGAGATGGCCTTGATGTGCTTGCATCTTTGTGTCCCTAACGACCTTGCGGATCGATTGGAAGTACTCTTGGGATCAGTTCTGCAGGCAACACCTGCGAAGTTATCAACAAAGCCACATCGATTTATCAGACTTTGATCATCAGCGATAGTATGGACCGTGCTCTGATGCATGAACTTGCTGAATATATCCATGAAATACACAACACCGATGATTAGTTCTGAAACAACTGAGACGGTGCGTTTTGAGACTCTTCGCGTCTTATGTGCAATCTGCGCATCAATGCAACAGGTAGTTGCAAATATAGCACAGGTCGCGCCTCGATGTGTACCACCTCATCTACCAAACCAGTAATCAGTTGGAATTTTTCTGCACCTGTGACAGCTGGGGATTCACACACAATTGAGATCACCATAGCCTCGAAGCGAGTTTATTACAGTTGGCATAAATTTCGATCCCAGCCATTTGTTGGCATGTCCAGGAACAAGTCATTTGTGGTTCTAGCATACACCGACGCCAAATGGCATACTATCGAACTTTCGTCGGGCGCGTACGACATAGAATCAATAAATGATGAAATTCTACGAAGAATTTCGAAGGCAACTGGTGACAATTCCATAGGTGCCCATTAGCTCACACTCAGTTCGGTTATTGTCGTCTTGCCTGTGGGATAGCATATCGCGCCTGACATTATGAGAATTACCTCAACAATCCAGGTTAATGTAACCTGTTTGCCGTTAGTGGCAGTTACGAAAGCAAGTCCCACACGACAGACGTGGAAGTACAGGATTATATTGTGTTTGGGTGTTCACCCACGGTTGAACCAGGTTATTTGATTTCGATTACACCCGGAGCAACGGTGTATCTTCCATTATCATAGTAATCGGCTGACCCATGTTCGTTTTTCCCTTGTAGATAAAGACCGGTGCTTAGTGGATCTGCGGAGTAAAACATTGACGATAAAACTGTACATTAGAGATTAGCCTGACGTGTAATAATCATAACTAGAAACAATAACAGTCGTTTGTGGACATGTAAAACCCATTCGCGTAGTTAACGCGAGAAAGCAGGTTACATGACATATTTCTGAACTGGGTTTCGGTGACGTTGTTTGGCTTCTTTGCAGCACACCAAAAGCACTCGCAGCACTGACCTTGCGCTCTGTACCTGTCGCTAAACAAGTGGACAAGCAAGCCGTAGATAAAGCCAACAGGACCCCTATAGATAGATTACAACAATAGGTCGCACAGGCGCTTCGATATCGAGTAGGGGGATTAATAATGCAAGTACTAAAGACGGCTCCATTTACATTCCCATCGACCGAATCAATGCCGCCTGCAGTGAGTTTAAACATTAACGAAGCCGCTCAACAGCAATTGTCAGATTCAGAGATCGCAAATCTGGCCATGGAAAGTGGATTTCAACGGTATTAAACAAAATCAATAATCTGTAAACCATGGCCAAGTTCAAAGAGGTATTTGATCCAGCATTTGACCTGGAGTCCTTTTCTAGTGGATCGAAGCAAGAGGGATATTCAGTAGTACTCACAACCCAGCTAGAGACCCAATCAGTTAAAAATAGAATTGCAAGTGCAAGACACCTTTAGGTTTTTCCTTCCATGAGTGAGGGAAAACTGGTGCGCGAGAACTATGTCACTTACGATTCCAATGCTGTAGGGGGCCTTGTTAACAATAGCATCATGGCGTTGATTAACAGCGCATGTTACTCCATAGAGGGAAAGGAAATCCAATCTAGCCTGGACAACGATGACGTGAACAAAATAATCTTCCGACTCGCCAGATACAGCGATGATTACACGAGGACAGTTGACCCAACCGTGATGTTTTTCAAGGATGGAACTGAACACGCAAATATAGTCAGACAGCCTCGAAATGCTAGCGATGCTGATGCAGCTGTAGAGAATTTAAAGTTTCCTAATCCTGTGTTTAAGTTTGGATTTGCACAGCACTGAGTACAACTTCGTGGAACCTCAATGCGATTTCCTTGTGCCATAACCCTCAGTCACACCTCTGGGTTTTGCAAAGATGTTCGCAATGTGATATTTGGAGCCAAACACACCGTCACATTGTTTCGTAAAAACAACTTCTACCATGCCATTTGGCGTGATGCAGGTGCACTCCTGCCGGCAAGGTTGTATTAGATGCACTGACTTTGTGGATTCTCATGTTATCCCCTTCTCTGAGCACAGAGTCACGCTCTTTCTCGTTGTGGAGTCCGGAACCACATCAAAGCCGTCGTTTGTCGCACATATCACAGACGTACACCCACCCACTGGTGTAGCTTACCTGGCAAATAAACACCCAGTATGATCTTACGGCACCAAAACATATATTCTTGGCGTTTCAATTTACAGCGCGAGATAATGACCCGGCAAGTATTAAAATGGTATTTGACAACTTAGAAATGACTCAGGCCTCTACGGTTAAACAGTCATCGGGAACGTTTGGAAAATAAAATCGGCTTGGCTACATGGGTGCCAGTCATGCCGCCCGTGCACAGCACAATCTGTGGTCGTACCTGGCCGACATCTAAACGTTGACACGGGCCAGCAAATTTCTGAACAAGACTTTTGTGCATTGTACTTGATTAATTACTTTTCGCTGGAACATCAGGAGTTGTTCTGGCTGTCCGCCGTCGTCATGTGTTTTCATTAGCTGGTGATATATACAAATGATTTACAATGATACTTTCCGACAGGACTCTGTTGTTGGAGGGTGCTGGTGGCCGAATGAGGGTGATCAATGCACCTGAGGAAAATTCGTAAAATTCATTATTGAACTTGTTACTTATTGGAATAACAATGTCCTATCACGAAGTGAAGGTTGGACTCAATCAAAGTGAGTTGGGACAAATCAAACACACAGTCAAAAGCTATTGTGGGGTCACACTAAATATGTCTGCAGCAAAATTAGCTGGAAATGTCCCAATGTGGCTGACCCAAACGCAGCCCACTCAGCTTAATGCGGTCAAACACGAAAATACTTTTAATAACAGTAAAAATTATCCCAGTCAGAGGTGGCATCAATGCAAAAGACTGGTGGAATATCTCCATTCTTGCAGAGATTCTAGCATTGCTGGCAGCAGTTGCTGCAGCGGTTACAAAAGCTGCAGCGTTAGGGGGTACATCAAGAATGACATTAAAAGAGGCAGTCGATGGAAGCATACAAAAGGACAGGGGCTTCGATTACTAGTCACGAGTCGTCGAATACCCTCAGGCAAAGGTCTTTGATCAGCAGGTCGCAGATGATGACACCGTTAATAGAAGCGAAGAGTCCATTGACCAATCTTGATTTACCAGCGATTGCAAAATCGATCAAATATGATCGTGGTATTTTTATGCGAGATGAACTGGCATCGTCAACCTGGATTTATCAACAGGCCCTGACACTCTCTGGATAGCATACTTGGTAATATTTCAGCATAGTTTGTATTCTGACTCGTGTGGAGTTGCATCACCAGTTGAGGTTACTAGTTATTTATCCTGGGGCACTGGTGGACGCGGACTACAGAGTGCTCTACTGCTGTTTCATGCAACCATGCCAGTACAAACAAGGTTGGATGGTCCCATATGCGGTCATCTTGTCGCTGAAGCGTTGCGCGCACTGCAGCGCTCACCGACCCCGCAAGAACTTAGATATTTCACATTAAAGCATGTGAGATAGTATTAGACAGCCATGTCTATCAACATTTAATGTCGTTACTCTGCTTGACAACAAGGTGCTGGTGTGAATCTAAGCCGGTCTGCCACGATAGAGGATACGAATGAAGTTACCAGTCGTGTTTCTGTTGATGTCAATCCAGGTGAGCTTTTGATTTTTGAAGATCGACATTAAGACCTTAAAACTTCTGATGTTAACATGCAAGATATTATTTTCAGGTCAAACAATCTGGGTTGAGCTCACTGAGAACTGTGGAATCAGAGACAGTCGTGTGACGGTTTCATTTATCAAAAACTATGTTGATAATGGTAATTTTGCAATACGTGTACCAAGAAATTGCTCACGTGTCCGCAAAACCTCACTTAATAACTTCATGGAGTTAAAGTACAGGAATATTAATCAAAGAAGAAGAACCAACCTATCTCTCTCATAACGAAAAATTAAATAAATAAACACATAGTAAATGGCGAACTTGTTTTCAATCAAAGGGAAAACAGCTTAGATATATCTTAACGTCACATTTTAAAGGTCCGCGAGACAGGATCATGACTACAACTAACAGTTCTTGCGGTCAAATGGTCTATTGATAAATGATAAGCAGTATCTCGGATTTCATTCACTTTATGAGAAATCGGGCAGTATTGTTATGGAATCTTATACAGCTGTATTCTCTAAACCATTAGTTGCTGGAGGTTAAATTCAGTTTGAAATCATCTCAAGTGCACGTGCAAACGCAGAAGCGTTGACTCTAGAACTATGTGTAAGAACACTCCGAGATTGTTTCGACAATGGCTAAGTGGCATTCACCGATGTATCCACCCGGGTCACGTCCACCATCGAATAGTGCAAACCAACATTAACTCAGCTGAGAAAGGAAAGGTATCGACTGTTGTTCAACAAGGATACACTTTACTCTGATTGTCTGAATACGCGTGTATTCCAAATTGCTTGATGCCACACATAACAATCTCAATATGATCAGTAAATTTGTACTCGGTTGTAAATGAGGATACAAGAATTAATGCGGCGAGTTTGATACTGTGCTGGTGAAAATGGAAAATCACAGACAACTCTAAACACAAATAAGAAACAGTGCGGTTGCAGATTAACCGAGTAAAAAATCTAGTAAAAAGAAAATATTCATAAAGCGTGCATTAGTTGATAGCTACCATAGATTATGCCTGTCTGAGTAGTAGTAATATCATCTCTCTGTCTCTCTGTCTCTGTCTGTCTCTGTCTGTCTGTCTGTCTGTCTCTCTCTTTCTCTGCAGTATTTTCGTTTCCACAATCACTGCAGATTAGTGTAGTACGAAAGTGATGTTTGACCTCATTTGATACCCTAAGAGGAATCGGACAGCCTTGAAATACTCTAGCTCCTTACACCTCTAGCGACCCCTCAACAGAAAAAAATAATCAATCATCTATGGGTCTCGTTGGGAATAGCTTGTAGTGGAGGTTAAAGACGAGGACGGGTGTCCAGGGACCCATAAGGCAGCGAGTAAGTCAAACACGACACTTCATTGCTACGCAATGTACAACAGACTTTCATGGCTTTACATACGATGCCGTGGTTACCTGGAACGTTAAAATGAGTGCAAGAATGCTGACTAGAATCACTAATCCTAGTTTCACTGTCGCTGTATTCAAGATCCTTTATTTCATCACTGTCATAATTTTAGTCACTTAGCGAAAACTATTTTCGGACTCAGTTTTTCTTAGGTTATGAATGACAAATATGCTAACCTTACGTTCTGTTTTAAGTTCAAATATTACATCTACACTACAAAACTAGTTTCTGACATATCTTAGATTTTTGATGGATGAGAAATAGGATAACCCTATGCACAACCGACGTAACTCTATATCAAAGGGGTTGTAATATGGCACCAATGTAATCCCGTGGGACTTGATGCATTCGGACGGAATCTTTTTTTATATGAAATATATTATTGAAAGTTCGTAAGGGAAATATGCGAAACGGTATATCAATATGTATTAATTTAACGTTTAAGGCTTGGTTTGCTTTTGTGGGTTTGACGGCAATTTTGAGGACATGACAGGCTGAACACGGTTGACAGTGTAGCTGACTATGTAAGAATCCGGGAAGAACCACAAACCCACGGGAATCTAATCACAATCTTTCTTACGTATCAGCGATGACCTAACAGTGACTCAGACTTATCCGGACAGAAGTAAGATCTCGGAGATATGTAAAAGCAAATGCCTTAGACCACTCGACCATCTGGTGCCCCATGTTTAATTTGTATGATATGAATAGGTTATTACACATACCTACTTTAAAATGCTTGTCTATTTTTTCCTTTTGTATAATTGTAGGGATTCATAGTAGTAATAATAGGTTTGTGTATTAAAAAGAACGAGAATGGGAAAGGTGTGGGGATGATGAAGATATAACTTTATTAGGGGCACTATAGGGTGATGAGGGGAGATTGATATGGTATTTTTGTCAGTCGGGGTTTTGAGTTCTATTTTGGGTGAATAGGATGACAATTGGTTTTCAGATAAGTGGTATCAGATGATAAGGACACGATGGATGGAGTAGAGATTTTACATGAATTCATCCTTACCTTAAAATAATTATAAATGGATAACCTACTGTAAATGCTTCCATGTCTTTTGTTATCCCCAAAAGCAAATATCGTGACCTACTGTTATTGCTCAACCCACTGATACAATTATATGAATTATGAGAACGGTAAATGGGGTGACCGTATTGTTTTAGAAAGGAGGATAGGAAGGAGGATCTGGACATGGCAGAAAAAAAGGTCTATAAGGGAGACTATTATCATAAGGATGACTAGGGAGGATATTTTTATCTAGGGCTGTGTTAAATTCTATTTCTATAATCCGTCATTGAAATGTTACCTTGCGTGAATGGGATGGTAGTTTTGATTAAAATAGTAGGATAGGGAAGTATAGGTTCTGATAGTGTGGTATTTTGGTAACTACACACGGCATGGGAATCTCTCTCTCTCTCTCTCTCTCTCTCTCTCCATTGACCACACACACACCCACACACACACACAACAACATCAGAAATCATCAAAAAGGATAATAATAATAATAATAGTATTTTTGTCCTTTGTACACAATGTTGCGCATTACCACATATATACATTTAAAGAGGTATATATATCAGCAATGTACAAAGTGTTCTCGTGCAAAATAAGACAGATGAGAAGAGAAGTAATTCTGAGTTACTTTTATTTTATATATATATATATATATATATATATATATATATATATATATATATATATATATATATATATATATAAACTGTTGGGTTGGGATGTGCGAAAACACATGCTAGTGAACAACAAATATTACCAAATAAATTTAGATGGAAGAATTCCCACGCCTTGTCTACTATCTACGCCTTCCATTTTAAGAGCATGGTAGTACAGGCTCAATAACTACTGAAATTTTACTACTGGCCTACAACAATTAACAACTTCAAAAGCATCTCCAGAGTTCATGCACATTTAGTACTACTAGTGCTTTAAGAATTTATTATAGATCCACTATGCCGTACTACCGACTCACAATTATCCAATAGTGCATGAATGCAGAACCACACCTTCAAGGCTGTCTTTTTTCGTCAACCACTGGGTTTATCAATATATTATATAAGCCTTTTGTATGCCTTACGACTGAAAACACACAAACTCTTTAAACCTTACAGTACGAATATATGGGATTGATATAAGTTTCAATTGTTGTATCGAAAAACTACAATATGATTTGGAACGTATACATACTTGATTCCAACGTTTTGCTCCATGTTTCAATTAGGGAAGAGCTTGACTGGGTGAATCAAAGGCATATTCGTTTGTAATCATCGCATATTTATTTGTTTATGTGGTAGCAAATACAGGCACTTCCATCAGCAACATTCAAGGCAAATGCACACGCAATTTGAACAAACAAATGAAAGATACTTTAAAAATCAGGAACGTAAGAATGACACAAAAATAGTGAGAAAGACAATGCTGTTGCCAAGCAACTAAATCCAGCAATAGAGGCTAGTGCTGATAGCAAAGCGTAGGATGTAATTGACTTATGAGAATGACTGCCTGATTAAATCAAACGAATGCATTATAAGCACTTACGTAATTTGTATACACCTTTATCTCTATACACACAGTGTTACTGCTCAGCGACAAGGCTTGCATTGACACTGCAGCAATGAGTCATTCAGCGATATGTGTGTGCACGGCCATTTCCCGGCATGCAGTCAGTACGTGGTGTAGTTGATAATAATTCCTATGTCCTCTTTTATTTTCCTCAGCGATATTTCAAGTTAAATACCGAGTGACTGTGGAGAGAAATTTTAAATAACAATTTGTTATACTGAAGTACAAACAAACATGAAGAATATCCTTGATAGTTGCAAAATTAAACATAGCTGAAAAGCACTAAAACAGCAAGAATCGATCTTAAGATGCGCATGCACGTTAATAGCTTTGTAAATGCCTTAAATAGCTCTGTGATATTTCCCTTAAAATATATGGTGACAAGGTTACACATTGAATAATCGCCCAGAAGTATATTTCAAAATGTCTAAAATTAATAATGGCTTGGTTAAATGAGCTGCTTATCGTTCGCTTCATCAACACTGTTACATTGCCACAAACAGCAAATACAAACCATGTATCGGTTGCTGGTACAAATAAAAAAGTAACTGTAATCACATTTCCAATTCGCCATCTGCATCAGTCATCTGTACCATTCCATCTATGAAAATCCAGTTTTGGTGTAAGTTTTGATCCACACAATAGTCGCATCAATACAAACTATTTAGTATCAATTAATAAAAAAAAATCAAAACTCCTAAGTTTCTATAAAATGTTCTCCACAGTGACACTCAGTAAAGTTTTTTAATATCATTCTTACAATATGATTGTCATTATTTGATTGTTCATAATGTTATATCGTCAACAGTGTACAAATAGTATCTGCTCCTCTCTTTATGCTTTTCATTTCTTCTAGACATGAACATGCCGTACTTCAGCAAGTTTATGTCCTGTGCCATGCACCATGTTATTATGAATCAATTCATATGCAATGAATGCAAGTGTAATCAATTTTAATACTCACGTCACTAACCTCTGTGAGCTATTGCTGATCATAAAAAGAAGTAGTGACCTCAGCAGGCTAGGGTCTCAGTTGTTAACCGATAGAATAAACTTTGGTTTGGAAGTATTGTTGCATCGTATGAGAACACCCTTCAGTCTCATTCTAGAAGGATCAGGTACGATCTTAGTTACAGGTGTAAAGTCATCTATATTTGTGATTGTCTCTCGCTGATGACGTAAACATTTCTGTATATCATCAAAAGACTGATTCATTAAACAAAGAGATGTTAGCACGTGAAAGTCAAGTGGCAGTTTAAATCTGTTCCATATAGCTAAACCTGTTCTACCTCAATTCAAGTGCTTTCCGCCGCTCATTATTTCAGCTAATAATTCGTGCTTCATTGCTAAATCGTGTTTGTTATAATAGTTACGTGAAACCACAGCGCTCAGTATGTCGTTAAGATATTGCGGTCTTTAAGTTTGAAAAGGCCGTCACTTTCATCTGAAATGTTGATGTATTTCATCAGTACAAAACTAAATTTGTTTACCACTGCGTTCTTGAAATCAATATTAATAGCCATGTCAAACGAAAGAAATACACAAGCACGATAACGGTAGTTGGACTGAGACTTCGTGTAAACTCTTGCAACGTTTACTCATATTAAATACTGCTGTGTTGAATTTATATATAGATTCAGATGCTTTTGGATTGTTGATTTACGGCAACACAAAGAAGTTATTTAGTGCCATGCAATAAAGGTTTCTTGCACAATGATTCGAAGACAATGATTGGTAGCTAGTCTTGCATGCTAAAAATTGAGCCATCGCGTCTCCAGATAAAGCTGCATAAAAGATACGAATATTCCTTCACCACTCATTTGTGAGCTACGAAGGTGCAGATAGGACACCCAACCGTAAGCTACACCATCGTCTCCCGAAGACGGACGGATGCCGACAACTCATTTGTGTTGTACTATATCTATGATTAACGCAGTCAATCATGCCGGAAATGTTTGTGTCTCATTCTGAACGAAGAGATTTTCTTCTTTGTATCATTCTAGTAATTAAACTATTGCCGTCTTCCAGAGAGTATGTACTTGGTTATTTTGACATATAAAGATTAGGAACATGTTCTAATTTAACGCTTAGCAAATTAGTACTACGCTGTTTATTTGTCTATATTGCTATGTAAGCGTCAGCATTACTGCTGCTATAGTGTATACTCATTATGGGTGCTTTGATATTAAGCAGACAAAAACTGCGCATTGCGCAGCTCTTCATCTGTTGAAACTGCATCTTTTACATTCACATCGATCTCAATTACATCACTCGGTACAATGTAAATATCATTGAACACGTTAAACAAACTATTTTTGTTTTGATTATTAAAACTGTTCAATTAACTTTATGTTCCTCTAAATATATGAATCTGCATGCCCATTACATCGTTTAGTTTACTTTCCAGTTCTCTTTTTTGTGCGTGTTAGTTAGTGCTAACTCTTATAATGCTACCATTTAATGTGAGAGTCTTATGCGTACTTAAGTTTGGTAGCATCTGTGGCTGTAATGAATGTCAGTTCCACGTCAGTTTAGTTTTGTCACATTATTTCATCCGTTTCTCTATTTCAGCAATGATTCTTTACACATGACGTGTATTCTTGCAAAGGTAGCAAACAAGATACCTTTTGCGTTTTCGTTTGCTTCTGCAACTTCGGGATGCAGTTTGTTGTTAAATTCAGTGTCTCTACAATCGTTCATCGTTCAACAACATTTATCTTGTGTTAGTATCATCTAACTTTAGGGCTAAATAGACCAAATTATGTCATTTTTGCAGTGCTGATAGAATGCTGGAGTCAGCCGTAGAATATCACAGTCTACGACAATTTTCTCTCATATCGACATTTTGATTTCTTGTCAAGTCAGCAAACAGGCACCCACGTCAGATATCGGGACGACAAACTTAAATGACATAACCTTTGAAATATTTATTCTATTCGTCGTATACATCTTTAAGCTAGCGTTTCGAGTTATCCGGGATGTCAGTGGCGAGGAATTTTTGCCTACTAATTAAATCTAAGAAAATACACCACAGCTGAAGGTAACTTTTAGATCTTAGTATTTAGACAGTTACGTTATACGTCCTCTTATTATTGCTACACACTGTTATTTCCTAACAATTTCTTAGTAGCACGTCTAGCTTTTATCCCGTTATATATCCGATTTGTAATAATTATCTTCAAATCCTCTATATAGTCATACATTACAAGTCCTATTTCAAAATAAATGGTGCAGTTTTGTCTTCGATTAATCCCATTTTTTATTTAGCTGCAACGTAAGCATTTTGTTTTGCTATTTAAAACAACGTAACATGATTGTAAATGCTGCAGATTTTTATCTGTAAGACCCTTTAAATAGTACATATGTAAGACATCTGACAAACAGATACCGATGATACTGAAAGTCAATAGAGAGGTGCCAGCACAACGGGTTCTAAGTTAACTGGTATATTTTAAATCATGGCTCTCTAGTATACAAGAACGGAGATTGGATACACTGCGGCTTAAATTCAATAACACTTAAAATGAATTGAGTACATTGACATCACGATAAAATCAGCTAGAACAATTATGCAAAGCTTGCTATTAGCCTAGTGCAAATATTGAGGCAGGGCACGAAAGTTCACGTTATCCTTTTGAATCAACACAAAAAGCATAAAGGCTACGAATACAAGCTCTTCAAAGCATTGCAATGAAAACAATATATACAAAATGTCCCTTTAAATGAAAAAGCAATAGAAGCATACTCTTTTCAGGGATTAACTTCATGTGGAAACGTATATAAAAGGAAATTGGTTGAATAAGACAGATGACTCAGAGACTTCTTAAAGTCTGCATACCAAGAACTTTTGCAGAGGTTTTAAGTTAAAAAGGCTTTTTTCGTTGGTCATTCAACATGGTTGGAAAAACCTCTGTTGACAGAAGAATGTGGACATAAACTGGTCTCCCAACCGAGAGAATGTTATCCAATCACAGCATGTCTACGCGGTACAATAGCTCAAACAATCAAATGCTTCTTATTCCGACCCTAAATAAAACTTGTCTATGTCTACTGTAGTATATTGTTCCAAATCGAATAATGCAAATGTCTGATCACAAATACATTAGTGTAAATCTGAAATATTTGCTGAAATGGCCATTCCGTCACATGAATATCCATCAACTGGATTGCGTAGTAGTGAAACGGACACAAATTCGCTGTTAACGTTGATCTTTTCACTTTTTCTGTAACGCAGCCCCACTCAGGCAACGTAACATCCCAGGAAACATGCATAGGCATTATGTGTTGAACAATTATGTTGTCTGAGTCAAATATTCGTTGGTCTTTGAATTAGTATTGGTAAAAAAAAGCCCTGCTTATTGATATTACTGGTCATAGAACTCCAGTTGAGCCAGGGACTCTTTTCCACGTGCAGTAAATGAAAGGTGCAGATACTGAGTCAGAATAGACGATATGTTTTCTTATATTTTCGCTCCAACCTATTTCCATTAAAATAAAAACTATGTGATAACGGAATCTCAAATGAGTAATGGTTTAAAATTTAATTATTCAACTCGTTTCATATGTTCAATATTAAATCATTACCCATTTTAGATCCTCTATATAACAAAGGATAAACTGTGATACTAACTTAAACACAAACGCTTGAGAACTACACAGATGGTAAACCATGAGATTTCAAACGATGCATTTTAAATAAAAAATACTTATTTGAGGTACATAAGTTGTTCAGGGTCTGAAGATAAATAGAAAGATACAGTTAAGTATGTATCAAAGCGGATAAACTAAAAAGTGATACTGAAGTTTTAACTGAAATAGTGATTGATAGGAGGAGAGCCATGGCACAGCAGAGATAATACCATCCATATGGGCCTCTAACTGTGAATTCCTAACGGACATAAAAGTTACATCATCATCTCTAACATTCACAACGCATCTGTGAAAAGGTGAACAATAGTCGATTTCTCAATACCGTCTACTTTCTGCTGCTTAAAGGATATCAAATGCAGGCCATTATATAGGAATGAACACAATACGTTTCAGACAGAAAACGTCTTTAAAAGCTTTCAAATGTGTATTTCTCTGTAAATGAAAATGTTTTTTTAAAAAAAGACACCGTCAAAACTGTAATGGGTTTGACTTTAAATATATATTTGGCTTTAAATAGATTTCTGTTTACAAAAATGTGTTATGTAATTTCATACCATTTTGTGATAAAATATTGTTTTGAGCAAGGAATATAAGATACTTACATTGAAAAGTTATTTGACCATAGAGGCTAGTTCTTACTCAAAGCTGCTGGAAACTTTTACTATCCAGTGAGAAAATTCATACCTCACTGGATAATATCGACATCTCTTTCTTTTGATCTTGGGTGCTATCTCCAAATCAGAATAATCTGAATTAGTTGCTATATGGAAACCTATTTAGTCATAGTCATATTAATAGCGAATCCAAGTTTTGTAAATACTAGTCCTTGTGCGATATATTGCAAATTCCTTGATGGATGCAGAGAACCTGTTCATAATATATTTTAAACTTTGACATTGATTCTCTCCTATATGCCATTGTTCTCCGCCACTAGTCATGACAAATACAGATAAAAAAAAGAGGCGGATGAGAACTTGTTGGTCTATTCCACTTTTGTATTCGTCTTAGGTTTTCCAGTGTCTGTCTGGTGTTTTGCAGTAGGTGCATTTTCCAGCTAGGTCATTCAATTGCTTGTCTATTATTTTGCTAGTGTGTGCATTTCACGTCATTCATCTCCCATGTCAGAGATTCCGCGGGCATATTCAGCGTCTCTTTCCTGGACGTAATTTCTGCCAAGTACAATTTTAAGACATCCGTCAAACCTTCAATACATCTGCATCCACAGGGATGGTATCAGAAGCAAAAGCATTTAGGTTGCTTGTTTCAGACGACCCACGTGTAGGACCTTTCATAACATATGACATGATGTTAACTGCTGGTATAGCGACAAGATTGTGAAAAAGAGAATCAAACACATTCTCACTTAATTGAACAGAACATTTTACCAAGCCAAAATACAAAGTTATGCTCAACATAATGAGGAAGAAAAGATGGACTTTTCTGAGTTGTGTCCCTGTAATGATAATCACTAATAAATACGGTAACTGGCCTATCAGTCGCTTATATATATATATATATATATATATATATATATATATATATATATATATATATATATATATATATATATATATATATATATATATATATGCTATATATATATATATATATAAGAGAGAGATAGAGAGAGAGGGAAACACACATATGATTAAACGCGAATAATTTTAGTTTTATAGACGTTTGCGTTACACATCTCTGGTTGTATGGAATAAAGTACTCCATTGATTTTAGAAAGAACAACGTTGGAAGGGGGGAGTGTCTTGTGACATTGTTTCACAAATGTAAGGACGACGTATATTTTTCATCGCGTGAGAAGAACAAAACCAGATAAATATGCAACGTTACTGAAGTGTACACATGAATTGTACCAGCTAAAAAGTAAAGGAAACATCATTTATTCAAAACAACAGTATATTCGCCATATGTGCAATGGATGTTCCTGTCCAATACTTATTTGCAAAATTATCCCAGCGCTCTGAAATAACTGGAACAAAAGGCGTGTTTATTTCGACAACACACATGACAGTCATCACTATAACATTAGTGGCTTGTATATTTAAGAACCGATAATAAAAAAAATAGGAGTATAATTTGAAAATATTCAATCGGCCTCCTGCAATACTCCATCTGATTGTCTTCCATTCAAAATTCTTGACTGATATGAGCTTCTTGGTTCTATAATTTATCTCAAGAGAAAACATTAAATAGAGGGATGAGAATAAAATATATTTAACTGCTGTTGTCTATTATTACCCACACGAAATAAATTGATAGTAAAATATTCTCCTAACCACTGAAAACTATTTTTATTATAGTTGAACATGTATGTCAATATACCACTATTAAATACAAGGGTATCTTGTAGGTTAAGAAGAAAATATTTGAATAAAAACAAAGTATTTAAAGAGTTTTAAAAGAGTTGGTTTTAAATTATACACATTCATAGATTAAATTTTAAAATATCAAAATTTCAAGTTTTAAGAAACCTGGTAAGATTTCATCATGTACATGACATCTGCAGCCATGCAGACTAATTACATACACATTATCGCGTCATGCAATTCATTATTTTACATTAAAGAAACACACACTCACACATGTATGTATGTATGTATGTATGTATGTATGTATATATATATATATATATATATATATATATATATATATATGATGATTTTTATCTACATAGTTTTTGTCTTATACAATTAAATAATGACTGACAACTTAGCATTGAAAAATCTTTCAAGCACATTATTTAAGCAAACGTAAAAAGGCATCATACGTATTAACACTATGTAACACAATTTTTGTTCCTGGATAGTAAGTGTCATTTCGTAATTGCTTATGCCTAAAAGTATAGAAAATGACAATTATTCCCCACAAACTTTGCTTTTGTGACCAACACAGTGATATTTGAAATTTACCTATTTGCAATGAGAAAACGGGCGAATTTTTGTCTTTTCGTTCACATAAAGTCAGAAAAAAACAGCATGTGAATCAAAATCAACATGTACTTATACTAAAGCAATACAAAAATGACCACAAAAGATATAAAAGTGAGTAGTTTTTCGAGACTTGCGATTATACTGTAAATCACTTTCACGAATCAGCCTCCAAATGTAGTCTCCCATCATGTTCTCGTTACACTATTCTTGGTAGCGGTGTTCAAAATCCAGTATATCCTGGTGGAAGCGCTGGTCTTGCTCCTCCGAGTAAGCTCCCGTGTTCTCTTTGAATTTATCAAGATGAGCATCAAGGATGTGGACTTTGAGGGACATCCTGCAGCCCACTGTGCCGTAGTTCTTCACTAGAGTCTCAACCAGCTCCACATAGATTTCGGCCTTGTGATTGCCCAGGATGCCCCGAACCCCTGCGACAAAGCTGTTCCAAGCCGCGTTTTCTTTACTAGTGAGCTTTTTGGGGAATTCATTGCACTCCAGAATCTTCTTTATATGTGGTCCAACGAAGACACTGGCTTTGACCTTTGCCTCAGACAGCTTAGGGAAGAAGTCTTGAAGGTATTTGAAGGCTGCCGACTCCTTATTTAGGGCTCTGACAAATTGTTTCATAAGGCCCAAGTTAATATGCAGTGGTGGCATCAGCACCTTCAGGGGGTCCACCAGTTGCTCCCACTTGACATTGTTCCTCCCCACAGAGAACTCGGTCCGCTGTGGCCAGTCCCGTCTGTGGTAGTGCGCCTTGGTGTCCCTGCTGTCCCAAAGGCAAAGATAGCAGGGAAACTTGGTAAAACGCCTCGACCCATCAGGAATGCTACCATTTTGAAGTCTCCGACCTCCCAGCCGTACTCATCATACTTCAAGGCGTCCAGCAAAGCCTTGCTGCTGTTGTAATCCTCTTTGAGGTGTACCGAGTGAGCCAGGGGAAGAAACGGGTATTTGTTCACATTATGGAGCAGCACGGCTTTGAGGCTCCTGGACGAGGTATCAATGAATAGGCGCCACTCATTCTGGTTACAGGCGCTTCCGATTGCCTCGAACAGACTAGTCACATTGTGGCTGAGGAAAAGCCCATCATGACGGGTGAAGAAGGCTGTAAAAATCTAGGTGACACTGCCTCTGATCTGTGACTTGCACACTTTCATCTAACAAGTTCCACTGCTTGAGCCAAGACGTCAAAAGCTCGGCATTGGATTTGGTGAGACCAAGATCTCTGATCAAGTCGTTGAGGTCTTTTTGGTTGGGGTAGTATGGGTTTTTCTCCTCAGTTCACCTCTGAAATTGTCATCTTGATCTACAACGTCTTCCTCGCTCTCAGACTTGCTGCTCTCTTCTAAAGACGGCTGCTCTCTCTTCGGAGGAGTGGATACGGGGAGCTCAGGGCAGATGGAAGACGGAAGGTCCGGATACGTGATAGCAGGTGCATTCTTGCCAGTCCGATGTTTGGAAGGGTCCGCAATGCAGAAATAGTAGTTACTTGAGTGGTCAGTGGGTTCCCGCCAAATTTTTTGGGTAGCGAACTTCATGGCTCTCTTTTCCCCTCTGTACCATTATACAAAAATACATTTTTTTCACCCATGACTAATGTGTAAGAGATTCTCGCAACATTTTTCATATATGATATATTTTTTCAATAACACTGAACACTGTAAAACATTTTAAAATTAAACACTTTTACAATTTTAAAAGATGTTAACAAATTTTCTAACATAAAATTCCGGGCAACAATTGTCTATCTTACCTTCCAGAGGTTTTTTTTTTGGGGGGGGGGGTGCTCGCAGGTGAAATGAGGTGCACACGGTTTGTCATGATCTCCGACAGGCATGCCTAAATATGCCTTGTAGGTCTCACACATCTTAGCAGATGCTTCCACAGAGTACTTTTTCGCTCTTGTCTTGATAAATTGACCGCAGACATAGCAAAATGCGTCTGCCGGATACTTGCAGCCTCTTGATGATATCTCAGAAAAATGCAGATATGTATCCACTTAGGCAGCTGGCACTAAACCAAACTGGTGGGATTAAGTCCCCTATATTTATACTACTATTACTGGAAAGTTCTAGAAATTACTCCAAATTTACTCAGCACTGAATCTATCTGGAACGTTCTGGAAAATAGGTAAATTTCAAAATATCACTGTTTTGGTCACATAGGCAACGTTTGTGGAGAATAATAGCCATTTTCTATACTTTCGAGGCATAAGCAATTAGGAAATAACACTTACTACCCAGGAATAAAAACAAAAATTGTTACACAGTGTAATTTACGTGGCATGTGTCGATTTCATGCATTTTCTACAAAAGAAATGGTCTCTAAAAACAGTTCCATTAATTTGTATACAGTCTGTCCAACAAGAGCCATTTTCCTTTTTACCAACTGTGACGATTCAAAATTAAATTCCTTTGCAACTAAAACGGACAAAAATTTCAAGGTCAAACTAGTCTCAGTCTTTATGATGTTCACGCCTGATATTGCTAAACCAATGTAAAATATTCAATGTTCAATGAAAATCAATAAATGAAGTCTGTATTTCAACATTCTGAAATTTTGTTAAAGTCGAGTTGCCCTCTACCTCACTATCTTGAAAATTATAGAATGTTGCTACATACGTGTAACAATGAATCCAGTGCATTGCGATAGATAAGATGGGAATAATGTTTTGAAAATATTTTATATACTAATATGGGAGAATTAGTATGAAATACATTACTTGTATCCTTCCTATCGATTACTGCAATTGTGCAATATTCGAGAAGAAATCAGTTTATGTATGTAAGCGTTCTATTGGTCTGGCGAATTGCTCAGGAATTTGATATACTATTCTAGGTATCTTAAAGATCAAGATCACAACAACAAAACAAACCCCTGAAAATAAATTTGCTTGAACACCGTTCTGACGCTTCACAACAAAATAATAATAACATGGAATAACCTAGTCATATCTAGTGATTACAAAACTATACATTAAACTGCTGAATGTTTTAAGCTAAATTTAAGTTTACTTCAATAAAATCTTATACACAATATAAAAAAATAAATCGTAGAATTTGTTGCTGCAATAAATTAGTATTACAGGCCAATGTCTATATAAATTAATCTGGTTTAGATATATAGGACAAGAGATTCATTTACGGCAACTACAATATATGTATAATATTAACCAAATAAAAGTGTTCGTATTATTAGAACAAGCACTCTAAATGTGTGGACCAGAACACGTCCAGGATTGTGTTCTATCAAATGCATTTATAAAAAATAAAACTAATTTAAGATGTAACTACCTCAAGCATTTTCTCACTAACAGAACTTTCAAGCTTATTGTTCCATCATTATTGTTATTTTTATTATCGTAACTTTATTTTACTATACAATCTTACTCATGTGAACACGGATTGCTAGAACACCGGGATAGCTCGATCGCATATTTAAGACCCGTTTGACCAGAACTTGAGATCTCAAGGACGTCTTGACAATGACTATTGAGGATTAAACTATAACGACTATTGATTTTGAAATTTGACAGGTATTGCAATCTGCCTTCACTTTTAAAAAGGAAGTAATAAAATTCGAGCACTTATCCTTCAGAAGTGTTACAAATTTTCAACAACAGTACAGGGTGATGGTAGTTGTCACATTATAAGCTTGAAAGAGATTATTAATTCTCAAAATGAACCAAAATATACAATACTTAGAAGTAGAATGGTAAACTATGGTTATACCTAATATTTCATTATTTCTAAACAGTTTACAAAAGGGTCGAAGATTAGCATCGTCCATATTGGTAATTACCCTCCTCAGAGCAAAGATCAACAATATCTATATGGACAGTGGCCGATGAACAGTGCAAATTATGTAAGAAATTACACCAGAG
>JAECUM010018115.1:0-42353 GCA_016617855.1 Megalonaias nervosa
TATATATATATATATATATATATATACGTGTGTGTGTGTGCGTGTGTGTGTGTGTGCGTGATCAAAACTGATTTAAATGTTACACCAATCCAAAAACTAGTTGCAAAATCTTAGAGCATGGCTTTTTCTCTTATAATCAGATTAGAGCCTGATACTGAGTAATTTACGTTTCCCATTGAGGCACAGTGTGATTACCTTACCTATGGCTGAAACAACCAAGAGAATATATTGGGGTGAAACTGCTGCAGATAGTTTGTATACTTGGAGCGATAGTTTTGTGACTACGTCTACTACTCCAGATGTAGCCAGTACATTTCTTGTACACTTCATTTGCTTCAATTTAGATTTGGCTGATTTCCTGTCGTCTCCGCAATAATGTTTGTCTGCTACGGTAATACTGCCTTCACCTTCTTCTCCGCCGTTGTCATTGGAGAATTCTTTCAGAAAGAGACAGAAGAAACATTTATTCAACAATACCAAGAAGAGGAAAGGAAAACCATGAACTATGAATGACCGTAGGAAGGGAGTGAAAACAAAACGCTGTGTATGCTATAAGACATTTGTCACGGAGTTGAAGTATCTGAGATAAATGTATCAGATGTCTTTTGCTGAATCCAAGAGAAAGAGATCTTTGACTTCATTTCTTTATTGCTACATCTAGGCGAATTGCCATTGGGATGCTGGCAGAAGCAAAAGCAGCAACGTCAGGTACTGCTATCATTATCAAAGCAGCAACAAGAAAAGTAGGTTTCATAGGGCATGGTCAGTAAAGAGACTGATACAATCAAAGCTAATGATGTCAAGTCCCATGTTTTATTTCTTCAAAATCTAAGGAACACTTAGACGGTCCATTTTAGGGCCGCCTCTCATTCTTTATTAAAAAAAAAAATGTACTATGGTATGATTGCTAAATCAAGTAAACCTTAATTCCCTCTCCCCTGACTTCTAGAAAATTTAAAACCACGGTTTACATCTTCATGGTGAATTTTAAAGAATTCATCTCTGACTTTCCACATGAGAAAGCAGTGGGGCTTATTATAGATTTGTTGCATTCCTAGTTATAGACATTGAACGACAATGCCTTTCAAAAAGAGGACGATCGTTTGAGACTCTCCATCCATCGTTGGAGTTTGAAGTCTCATGTCTGGATCGATTTTGTACAAAGCAAAAATTAACACCATCTAAAGTCAAATAGGAAAATGAACACGCCCAACAAGCCAATGATGACCGATTTAAAAGCCACTCTTCCGATGGCCCAAGTTTCACTTCCTAGAAGTAGCAGACGCAGAAAAGCATTATTGGTGGACAACATTTGCAGAACTAATGGCAGTATCCGAACTGACAACTTACAAGACCAGATGTGCTAATCCCGTGTGATCATCGCAGGTCAAACGTACTCAGTAAAGAATGAGACCTCAGAGTGGAAAAGAGCATGGGTGACATTTGACAGTCAGACAGAGACAAGAAATGCTAAGAAGCAGAAGTCCTTTTGCAACAAGCATACATACCTAACGAGACTTTGCGTGGAATTCCTGTTAAAGCTCCAAATCACAGAGAGAGAGAGAGAGAGAGAGAGAGAGAGAGAGAGAGAGAGAGAGAGAGGGTGGTGGCATTCACAAACTAACTTCTACTTGGCTCAGAGTATTTGCGAAAAGTGCATGAAAGAACATATATTTTTAAACTTTCCCAGTTGTACTAAGATTCCAGCAGAACGTAATAAAATCTTTCTGGGACCCCACACACTTCCCGCTTTTGCCAAATGGATTTTAGACCCTACATACGTCACGGTGAACAAAACAGGACAGACAATGTCATATGGACTGTCATCGAGATGCAGCAGTCAAGGCTCATAAGTTCTCGACGTACAATGGACAATATCTTTTCAAATATTTAGTCAGAACAATGCCCCGAATGCACGACAGTTGCCATGAATGAAGCCATTCTCGTCTACCTGAAAGTGGGAAACGTACAGCTTAAAGATTCGATACTAAGTTTGGCCATGCTTTTGAGTACAGTGTCCAAAACGTTTGAATGATAGAAATGGTGAGAGGTTTTTTTCCACACTTTTCAACACCGACCTTAATCAACACGCTGTGCTCCCGCTTTTGCCTGAAGTTCATTATTATGACCCTGGCGGCATGCGCACAAAGCAATAAGAAGCATTCAACGCTTTTACAAAACCCACCCTTAAAATGTTAAAATACTACCAGTGATATGTGGACATTTTACAGCGTTGCTGTGGAGGATTTTGATATTTATTTCTGGATCACGGAGGTATCGATCCTTTGAGGGACGTTTCTGACAAATGCAAGTGAATTAATGTACCGAAAGACGTTAATGCATGGGAGCAAACTAGCTATCACATTCCCTCAATCTTTACTCTCATTCAGCCTTCCATACTCCGCGAAAGTTTTGCGGTGGCTGTATCGCCTGTGTGAAAGTGAAGGCAAATGAATGCAAAATGCTGGAAAGTGTGGGGAGAAAAAAACTAAACGTCTTTCTGTTGTTAGCTGGGATTTAGATCGTGTATGAATTCCGGGGATCTTTATTTCACGGACTCCACAACGGTTTTTCCAAAGGGAACATGAAAATCACTTTATAAAGTTTACCATGGAAACGAGAAAACAGCAGTGAGGCATAAATTAGGTTACCAAGCAAAATATTTTGGGGGCACGAGTACGATGGACGTTTCAAAACATGTCCAGAATTTGGACGCATAACTTAAAAGTGACGACGTGATGAACTTCAAACCTTTGAATCCACGTGACAGTTTGTTTGGAGGACAAACACATGCAATACGCTTGTTGTACGACGTGGATGAATCTCAAGGAGAAAAAAGAATCCAAGTACATCTCTCACTGTTCTTTGACGCCGTAAACACTATTGACCACGAAAGGACATAGAATTTCCTCTTGACCACAAAGTGAAATAATAAAGATATACATTTATTTATTTCCTTTGTTTCATATTTAATGCTATAGCAACAAGCTATACTGCCAATGAATGAAACGTTAAATTTTTTACTAATTTAAATTCAGATTTGGAGGAAAGCCTTCCATCTTTTCGGGTTCTTTTTATTTAATAGTGACCATGATGAAAATGAGCAAGCACATCACATAACAAGTGATAGTTTAGTTGCTGTCCAGAATATTGATACAATTTATACAATGTATATTGAAAATGGAAATTATATACATAAAGGTGTGTGTCAAATCAATATTATATACATAAAGGTGTGTGTCAAATCAATATTATATACATAAAGGTGTGTTGAAGATCAAGGTTATGTACATAAATTTCTTGAATCATATCGCATTGCAATTTCGGGCAAATATTTTAAGATTGAATCAAATTTGGTGGAAAGTAATGACATATTAATAGCTGTTAAAGAGTATATAGAAAGTGTTGTAATTGAACCAAGTGTGATCAAACAAATAGAACTGACTACCGAGGAAGAATCAAACAGTGCACTATGGAATAAATTTCCTGATGTTAAATTAACATCAGAACGTTTTGGGAAGTTATTATTGTCTAAAACCCCAGAGATTATTTTGGACAGCTTTCACCTGGTGTTGTATGTTTTAAACGCCCTTATTTACTTTAAAACACGTAAGTATATTATATTTCCACTGAAAACATATTAATACACATTCTGCATTCTCACAATCATCATCTGATTCTTATATTTTACTGACCGTTCTGTCATTTTTTATCATACCTGTGCAGTTGCATAAAGACAAGTACGACAGCGTCACGTCATTACATGGATTGCGCCATATCGGCCTGTACTCCAGCACAAATCTCCGAAAAGATGTAAATAATTGTGAATTTCGGTTCTTGAGCGCATTTCGGCGTTTCTAGTAACCGCGTGATGATGCATCAGGGAGAAAAGACATTCAAATGTGAAGTGTGTAATGTAATGTTTGCTACATTAGTAATTTACGGAGGCATATGATTTAGATCAATTTGGCCGGGCCCCCTGGTTTTACGCGGGGCCCCCAGTGAGCACGCGTTTGGAAATAAACTTTTAAACAAATTTTATATGATATTGAACTTTTTCTCGAATGCTTTAAAATTACTTTCTCTCTAAAGGTATATTTTAAAATATTACTGACGTGGGTCCCTGTGAGCGCGGGGATCTATTGGGTCCAATCGGTCCAGGCCGACTCTGTATCCAGCTACTTCCAAGTACTCAATGGGGTGAAGCAGAGATGCGTTCTTTCACCTACTTTAGAAAATATACACATAGACGAGTTAGAAGGTAAACTGGGTCAGTGAGACGTGGAGTTACATTTGACACTACATACGTCATTTCTTAACAATTTCAGTTTTACTGATGATATGTCATTGACAAGTCCTTTTATCGTAGGTTTGAGAAAGTTATTAAAGATATGTGAACAATACGCATTTCAGATAGCTATCATCTATAATACACAAAAATCGGTATGCATGGTTATTCAGTCAATCTCTTTCAAATTACCATCTCCTCCCCTTGTACATCCTATCGGTCATGTTCTTAAATATTTCAAGAGTTATAGGTATTTGGTAATGAAGATATGATGAGACATATAGATTTTTGTGTACTCAAGCAATATAAACTGGTCTTTGAATATCAGAATTAGTTTATTCAAATCTTATTGCTGCACAATGTATTGCTTTCCATTGTGGACACACTTCAGTAAATCTATACAAAAGAAAATTAGTTATTGGTTATAATAATAGTCTTCACAAATATCTAGTAGTAAGAATTGTATCTTGAAATCTCTGTGAACATTTGATATTCGTTTAAATTGTCGTATTATATAGATAGTTGGAACATATTACTCTATAATTGTCTTGCATTATTTCATTCTTAACAATCCTGGATAAACTCATTAGCTGTTGATGTGTCTGCGTATTTGTACACAAGATACGTATGATATTTTATGTTTAAAATACATTAACTCTATGTTAATATTTTAATTTAGATGTATGGATAATGCAGTCTGAAGTAAAGCATTCTTATCTTATCTAATGTTCACCGCTTAAAATACCTGTCCAATCAAGGACGACCCAGTGACGTGTAATGCTATAAATTCAGTGCATAAAAACACCGAAACGCAGCTAGACACCGGAACGCACCGAAACACCGGAACGCAACGAAACACCAGAACGCATTGGAAACACCGAAACGCAATATCGTATATACGGATCAGTATATTGACAATTCGGCCAAATACAATGCGTCCAAACTTGGACCGAAAATAAGGCAATTCGGCCCAAAGATTAGGAGCTTTTGGAAATCTTTAGGGAAAGAATCCCAAAGACAAATCGTACATGGCAGAAAGGACGTTTGAAAAAAAGAACTATAGTAGAGATGGAAGTGATGCTTTGGGAGTTACGTAGACGTTCATAAGATGCATCATATCTCCTGTGAAAGAAGGTTGCTTTAGTTAGACACTTGAGTATTTATTACTAAGTACAATATCATAATCTCTTTTTCCTTCCTTGTACAAGAGTCAACTTCTGCATAAAAACACTCTTTAGAGCATTTAATCGGTGCAGTTTCCAATTTTTGTTTTTTCTCCAATATATCCGTATATTTAGTAGAGCAATTATTGCCGACTTGATAAATATATTCTAAATTTTGATGTATGAATAGTACACACACACACACACACACACACACACACACACACACACATATATATATATATATATATATATATATATATATATATGCTGACCATAGCTTCCTGCGAAAAGAATTTGTGGTCAGGCACAACACAGATATTTACATGTATTCTGAATAATCATACAATTACGATCAGTTCATTTAGCATGAGTGGATAATGGTAGTGCAAAGTTTCGATAACTCAGACCAGGAAGCAAATGTATATTGTCAAAAGAGAACTTCGGATACGAAACGTCGGTCTGCCTGTTTGCGATTAATGTCCGTGTTTGAAGTGTTATACGAGAAAAGAATCTCGTTTGTCGATGCAGTTTGTTTTTTCAAGATCATTGTTTATAATACTTTGTAGTTGTGACGGGTCTGTAGAAGAAGTCGCAATAGAAGTAAGCAGTATCATCAACAAATATAACCGCTTGTGAATTCAAGTCTTCTGCTTTATCGCTGACATACAAATAATAGTAAAGGCTCTAGCACAGAACTTTGGGGAACCCCAGTTACTTGATATTTTGATTATACTTAAGTTCTGTGAAAAATAGCTCCAGGTGTCAATAATAACAGTCCCTATACGCCTTTGCTACCTTTATATTATCGTTCGATGCACAAATTAATAAATAATTATTCCAATCTCATTCCAATCTCAGAGATATAAAATAAAAAGAGAAACAAAGAAATACACACTATTTAGTGCAGCGAGAAATATCTGTATGTATGTATGTGTGTGTGTGCGTACATACATGCGTGCATGCATGAATGAAATCTAATATCAAATTCTACACATATACGTTACACTACAACAATATAGCACATAATGGCTGTCAAATAAAGTTAACAGTACAATATAGTATGCAATTCTAGAACAACAGCCATAAATAAACACCGAACTATACAAACATGCATCAACAGATATTCACTTTTCAACAAGAAACCTTACACTACAACAAAATTGCACACAATCGCTGTCAAAGTTAATAGTACCATATATTATGCAATCCTAGGATAGCAGCAGCAGATAAACACCGAACTTTAAAAACATGCGTACTGTAAGAACATGTATACATAAATATTCACTTTTCAACAAGAAACATTATGAAACAACAAAATTGCACACAATGGCTGTCAAAGTTATCAGTACAATTTAGGATGCATTCCTAGAATAACAGCACACATTTATTCATAATTCCCATGCCTTTGTTTTCCTAGTGTAGATCTCAAGACATGAAAAGACTGGATAGAAAAGAGTGTAGACACATAATTGACTAAACTTGTGATTGGGACCGATGACAAAATAGCAATGGTCAAAGCCATAACGACCGCATTTCCAGATTCGACTCATGTCTCATGCACCATGCATCTTCGCAAAAATACTACGTGCAGACTTAAAGACGATGCTGTTGACAAAAAGGACCGAAATTTTGTTTTGGAAAAATTATTTGGATTTGGAGGAATTTTAGACGCTGATGACACAATTTACTTGGAAGAGAAATGTGATAACTTTCTGTCTGGAAGTTTCTTCAAACTATACTGACTATTTTCGGTCACGACTGAGAAAATTGTTGCTGACCACTGGACTTGACCGACGACGAATGGACCAACAACAATTGCGAGTCCGTTAACCACTTGTTAAAGCAGATTGTAGAGTGGAAATCGAAGCCTCTGACAGAAGATGCATTTTATTTAAACGACTTGGTGGACGAACATTTCAAAACATCAGAGGTCCATTAATAGGGACTGGTGAATACCGACTCGCTGACAGTCACAGTCAAATTTCAAATTTCAAAGACGGAAATGGTGGCACAAACTACCGGACAAAGTCAAAAACTGTACAATAATTCAGAAGTTTCAGTCTTACAGACAGGAAATACGTAACATCATCAGACGGATAGTCATAAATCGTGGTTCCGAGGACACACGAAAAGTAACCAGGACAGAGAAAACGGAAATTAAACGAACGAACAGTGACAAATAAAAGGAATAAGACAAACAAATAGCATAATTTGAGACATGGTATATTGTAACAATCGCACTTCTTGTCGCATGGTAGTTTCTGTGATCCTATATATATATATATATATATATATATATATATATATATATATATATATATATATATATATACACACACCCTATTAATTTGTTTGAATCAGCTCGCTAGTTTCAAAATGGTTAGAGAGTCCGCCTTGGATGCGGGAGGTCGTGGGTTCGATCCCCGGCCGAGTCATACCAAAAACTTTAAAAAATGGTACTAACAGCTGCCTCGCTAGGCGCTCAGCATTAAGAGGTTAGTGTTAGGACTGGTCGGCCTGGTGTCAGGATAATGTGACTGAGTGGGACATCATGCCACACGTCTGCGGCATGATGCACCAGAGCTAGACATCACTATAAACTGTCACACTGCAGACATCGTAGCGATATGAATGAAAAATTGTAAAAGCTACGTTATAAATCTAAATCACACACACACACACACACACACACACACACACACACACACACAATGGTTTCATAGCCGCATACACCGCAAATCAACTGTTTGATTGCTAATAAATCAGTATTTTTAAATGCCCGCATTTCTTGTACATATTTTTGATCATGTTGAAATTTCATATTAATAAGATTTATATTATATTCTTTCATTATTGATTATGTGACGCAATGTATATAAACATGCATATACTAGAAGAGGGTGGTCCATCTTCTTCAACCCGCGAGCCACATGAACCAAAATTGTCAAGTTCGTAGACCATGCATGCTGATTTACATTGTAATTATATATATATATATATATATATATATATATATATATATATATATATATATATATATATATATATATATATACATGTTTTGTTCATGAGGTTGTATGCTGAGGCCAGAATCTTATCAGTTTAATTGATTTATCTTGGGGTGTGTTTATTTCTGTTGTTGCTATATTTAATCTTATGTGCTCTCTGACTGGGCAAGTCAGACTTCCTTTATTTGTATAATAATATTTAAACATTTATGTGTTATATGAAACAAATACATTTTGAAATATGTTCCAAAAATTGTCTTTGTGTATTAAGCCTATTTCTGCAACTATCCAGTGTCCCATACTCTTCCTCCAATATCAGAATAACTCTAGAAAACGGTCAACGGAAGACGGAAATGATTTGACACGCCATTCTCGCATGCTTTGCATTTAGACCATTATGGGGCATAATGCATGATAGTTACACTTAAATTATACGGCTGTTTCATCTGCTGGTGTGCGCAAATCTCACACATCCCGAAACTTAATAAGAAAAATATAATTATTAATAACCACAGAATAATAATCAACTTAAAAAATCATTATTAATATGTGTTTATTATCAATAGCTTAAGCAATAAACTCATGTATAAATTACAATACACGCTGTTAAAATTAAATTTTTGTACTTTCCAAACTGTCGCCAAAATGCGCAATTTCCAGCCTCTTGTTAATTTGATGTTGAATCACTTGCAGAAAAGAAAGTACATATTAATTTATTATATAACTAATATTAAATGTCATAGATATGAATTATACATGCACAGCCAATATACACTATGGTATATACAATATAAATGAAGTGCGTTTCGGTGTTTTTATTGTATTCCGTTGTTTTGGTACGTTTCGGTGTTTCTATGCACCTCTTATAAATTGGTAAAAGTAAATGATATTCTTATAAAAATCCTTTTGTTCCAAGTGTGGCATTTTAATATTATTCAAACAAATGCAAATCATAATACTTTGGTCTTAGTATTTATGTACATAAAAATGTATTTCGGTTTGTATTTCGGTTTTGGAGTGAATGTAACAATGTCAATGTGTAACAAATTTCGCGAGACTGCTGGTTTAAAGGAACACCGTTGAAGTGTGCAGTTTGTGATAAATAGGGACCTATTCAAATTATGAAATATTTCAAGATGCATATTAGCATATAATATGGAGAACAGCCATTCAATTATCAAGTATCAAATATGCCATAATGCGGTTACATTAAAGACCGAATTACACAAAATTTTACCAAAATTTTCATGAAGGCGGATGCATTATGATTTCTATCTTTTTTTAAAAATAAATAATAATAAAAAAAGGAAACCAAACTTTAAGTGATTTTGATGCGAATTATATATATATATATATATATATATATATATATATATATATATATATATATATATATATATATATATATATATATATATATATATATACGCACAATTCATGTAATGATGTCATTGGGTCGTCCTTCATTATGCAGGTGTGTGGGTATTGGTGTTCATACGCAAATTAACATGCGCTCATAGATTACGTGGGAATATCATTTGGTGGTCAAGGGACAATCATATGTTAAAACGGTTTACACGGCTGTCACTTTGGGTCAAAAGTGTTTATGGAGGTCAAAAGCATTTATAGGGTCAAACGGAAATGGTAATGTTAACATTTTTATCTAGTATCCAAACACACATTTATAATCCATGAAATCACATATACTATCCGAACACACCACATATACAATCCACCACTCACTATTTTGATTAGTATCCAAACACACCATATATAAAATGCAGCATCCAGCAGCATAAAATTGCTATCCAAAACCACGCACCACTACAATTCAACAGAAAGGGTAGGATGTAAAATAAAGAGGATGAACAACACACACCTTCATACAAACGTAGAAACACACATACACACCCTCACATACACAGACAGTATGAAAGTATTTATATTATTTCGACTTTATAGTCTTAAACTAAGTAACAGAAAGGAGCGAAACTAATTTGTATAGTAAAATCAACAAATAAAATTAATTTCTGAAAGTTTCAAAGTGAAAATTTAAGAGGAACTTTTATTATTGTGAATTATATCCCAAACAATAAGGTTCCATCAGAAGTCCAAAAGTATAGTGCTCCGAATAAATTCTCATACTGAATGCGCTGATGTACCATTAGTCATAAATTGTTTGGTATCTCGATAGTCTTGATATATCACAATGACATAATCCATAATGTTTTGAATGAATTCACAATAATCCAAAAATAGTGTTTAAGTAAAAAGGAAAAGAAGATCAATGAGCACATTTTAATTCAAATAAATATTTTTTAAATAAATGATCCTCACAAATTATATATGAACACAACTGAAAATGATACAATAGGGCATTATTGCAATTAAACCAGAAGAAGACGAAGAGGCAACGACGACGATGACCTATGCTATTTCTGAGAGCGTTCACTGAAGTATCAGGCCAAATACATGCCAGTTATTTTGAAGATGGCACGAGTGCGCCTTGATCAATACACACAACCTCTGCCACAAGACCAAGAGAGTCCATGGATCCACCAAAGAGAAAGTCGTTCACTACCTCGCGAAAAATATCATTACATTTGAGAAACAAAAAAAAAAAAAAAAAAAAAAATACTGACTCCAAGAAAATTTAGAACCAACATTAAATTTGAACACGGTGAATTTTCAAGAGTTCAAGTCTGACTTGCCACCAGAGAAAGTAGCAGGTTTCATTATAGTTTTGTCGGATTCCTTGTTAGAGACATTGAACGACAATGCCAAGCTAAAGAGGACGATTCTTTGAGATTCTCCATCCATCACGACTTTTTCAAGTTTCCTATCTGCATCCAATTTAGTACACCTGCAGAATTAACATCGTTTAAATTCATCGACAAAATTCAACACGTCCATTGATGAGTTTAACACGACTAATGGAAAAGCCACTCTTCACATGACCCCCGTTTCACCTCCTAGACATAGTGGACGCATACAAGTATTATTATTCAAAGTACGAAACGCATTATCGTCCAAATTGACAATTCAAAAGATCAGATGTACTTAGCGCGTCCCATTGTCGTGGGTCAAACATAAGCAAGAGGAATGAGATCTCAGAATAGAAAAGAGCGCGGGAGAGCATTCAACAATCAAACAGAGACAAACAAAGAAGAGAAACAGATGTCGTTATACAACAAGCATGCGTAACTAAAGAGACTCTGTTTAACATTACTGAAATGTTAAAGGTTCAAGACGTTTTTGTTCCTCCCTGTACATCGCAAGTGTACCCTCAAGTAGTTTGCGGAGCTCTCCTGTTTCAAGAACCCGATATCTCAGGCAGAATTCACTCGTATCGTCATCAAGAGCATTTCAATACCATTACTAGTATTATAGGATTTCTCCTACACGGATTTTATTGCGAGAAAGGTGACTGAAGATATGGCAATCGGAAGCAGCACATTTATTACGGAGAGAGATGTCGTGGATGTTCAATGTCCATACTATGCATTCCTGACGGAAAAGACGAATTCATGGCTCTTTTGCAAGCAAACTTTTCTCAGCTCTACGTATCTACTTATTACAAAAACGGTAGTTCGTATGAAAGAAGATCAACGACAAAAAGTGCTTACGAATTATTGTGTTCCACTTGCGCACATCTTACTCGCAGCAGTAACTTCAAGGCACACGTTTGTTCAGGAAAGAAACAAATTCCATTTTTGTGAACAAATCGTGAACTTTGAACAATGCTACATGCAAAGATATGAGAATGAACTGAAAAAAGACTTTAGGGAAGACCAGCACTAATTTTTGCTTGGATTATCGTGCTTGTGAGAAGGGCATACGAGAACTTATATTTTTGCACTGTCCAAACTATAGTAAGATTCCAGGAGGACTTGAAAACATTTTTCGGGGAATGCACAAAATATTTGAATGACAGAAATACATAAGCTTCTGCCATTGCTAAAGCGTGGGAAATACTGTACAGAAACCATTTCATGTCTGACAACAAATTAGCTATCATACCTATCTACCTTGTCTGCCGTCGATACTCCGCCATAGCTTTGCGGTTGCTGCATTGCTTATGTGAAAATAAAATAGTATTATTTATCTGCTCAACTTTGACACCTTGCCTTAGTGTATCTTCCTTGATGAATACATTATGATGTCTTGGAATTTAAAACCTGTATGATGTATATCTACAGTATTGGAACACAGAAGGAGAGGAAAGTGTAACCAGATAGGCGGGAAACATTTCTGTGTTTAGGGTTTCAGCTAAAAATGGATTCATACAGGAATCATGCACAATAAAATTAAACACATGGATGGTTTCCCTTAAAATAAATGTGTCAGCGACCGTCTTTACTGATCCAAAACTTAAGAAAAAGAATTATCATGGCGAAGCAGCGCTGAAACAGTGATGGTAACAACGTATGACCCCAGAGCACCTCAAGATAGATTTGTAGACATTATTTTTTTCGTAATTTATGTTCGGATTTGGAGGAATATCTTTCGTCTTCTGGGGTTCTTATTTCATAGTGACCATGATGAAATTGTACAAGCATAACGCATGAAAATTGATAGTTTGGTTCATGGGAAAAAGAAAAAAAAAAAAACGTTACTATCTCTTTCCAGTGAATCGTTATATGTATGTAACTGGCCTTAAATGGTCAAATGTATGTATCTAGTCTTAAATGGTCAAATGTATGTAACTAGCTTAAGTGGTCAAATGTATGTAACTGGCCTTAAATGGTCAAATGTATGTATCTGGCCTTAAATGGTGAAATATATGTAACTGGCTTAAGTGGTCAAATGTATGTAACTGGCCTTAAGTGGTTCGATTTTTTAGTTTGGTTGGGTCACACTGAATGAATAAGATTTAAATAGGTGGAATGGGAAAACAAGTGGTTAACGTCATTAGAAAAGTTTTACAAATAAGTCGTTTTACATGCACTGTTTAGAAAAAGAGTAGAGAGAGGTTTTTCACGTTATCCAGGCAACAAGTGGACACAATGAAGTGTTACTTTAAACACTTATATAATCAGATTTTAAATACATTTATAGAGAAAGACACAAAACTAACAAAATTAATTCCTGTTTATATCCAAATCACCACAATAATCAGAAACTGAAACAATATTATGTTTACGTCTTTGAGGCAATAAGAGTGGCAGGAAGTTTGCGAGATACCCAATCAAATTCACAATCTGTATTTCTATCTGCGCCGTGGCATAACTCCATCATGGATGCGATAGATTTTTGTATTCTTCTTAGTTCACAATTTACATGAATGCAAACTGCTACTATATTGAAGTTTTTATTAAACTTTGCAGAGGAAAATTGATTATGTCTCCCTAAAATTAGAGAAATATTTAATTTTAAACGTTCAGATAATACACCTGCAGTGTCGAATCCTCTATTTACTGGTTCTTAAAAGTTCAACACACCATGTTTAAATATTACTTCACGGACAATGGTGTTTCGTCCTCCAGATCCTAAAAAAATGTCAAGCAACCATTTAGGTTTACTTCCAATAACACTTTAAACACATTATGGTGCTTGTCATTGGAACATGTCTAGAACTGAACAATCATTGATAAAGGAACTTAAATGTAGATTTCATTGCAATCTGTGATGTGGAATGTGGATAGATATTGATCCAGTTCCTGGAGCAGGTTCTTCCTTGTCTGATTTTGTGATGGAAATAGAAAATTCCGAGGTAAATCTTGGAAAAGAAAATTTATCCAAGTTGTAAATACTGCTAAAAAATAGCACTGATATACGCCATACCTTTCGGAGATAACCCAAACAGAAAGACCAACTTTCACCATAAAGAGATCCTTATTTCCTGCCAGTGTAGCTTCTTCCCTGGCCTAATTTTCGTTGAATCCTGATGACCAGGAACTCATTCCTCAACACCAGACTGGATTTGAACACGCCAGTAATTCAATTTCTGAACTTTGTTTTCAAGTATTTATATAATGCAATGAATGATTCCATGTTTGGAAATCCTATGTAAAATAGCACGGCAGTTTTGGCAACACTTATTTTGTTCACGGAAAACGTGTTTGGTTCAAAATCATCTAGCAAATCGGTTAATTCTGTAATTCTGTCCAAAAAATGTTTTTTCCAAGTCTTGAATTTCTAATTTCAATGCTTCTAACACTATTCAATGGTCATGCAACAATCTCTAATCATGGTCATTGTGGCCACAAATATTTACAGTTTCCACTTGCAAATCTGCTTGATCGACTTTATAAAGCATCACCATTTTTATCTGTCTGGATTTATTTATCTGCTTATGCCTGCAATGCAATTCAAATTGTCCTCCTTTCCTTCTCACTAGTCGATTTCTTTCAGACTAATGAAACACTGATGTGAGAGTCACTGAAATGCTTATGACAAATGCCTGCTGTTTTTTTTAAAGTTAGTCACGTGACCATCCTGTCGCTTAATCAAACGTCACTAATGTTCTGTAAATTTGTTTTTATTGCATATTACTTTTTAGTGATTCTCAGATAAATGGCAATAAGTCAATCAATGTTTTCTCCCACATTGTCTATTCTTGCATCCGAATACACAGCACATCTAACCTTTACTCTTCCAAGTTTTAGACTTTGTAACGGAAGACATATATTTTGATGTACAAAAGCTGATATTATATACAAAGAATCGTTAAATTTATGCTTATTTTCAGAAGTATACAATGCTGACAATACAAACATATCTTTCAAGCCAGATATACTGATTTCAGTTTGGTAATGTGAATAAAATGTGAACGCCACTGATAAACCTGTGCATCTATTTCCAACGCCGATCTCCACTCTCTGGTGAATGTAAGCATTCCCCCAGGGTGCAAGGGACAGTTTTTTAATGCACAAATTTAATGCCGCATTCACATGCCTAGTATTAGAAAATCATTAAAAGTAAAATAAACAAGTGAAGTCAAATGGCCTATATTTTTGGATAACTATATTAAAACAAAGCATAAAATTATTATTCACTTGACCAAAGAAGTCAATGGCAGTTCATAGCAAAAGAAGTTTATGCACCCCAAGCCCATTTTTATACCGGCATCTTACACGTCCGAAGGTAATTTTTGACACCATGTGATGCTCACAGTACAAACACAAGCCCTTTTCCTTGGTGATAATTCTGCAAAACATTGTTTAAATAATCAGGTTGATGCAACTTAAAATAGTTGCCATCCAAGATCTTTTTTAGCTAATCTACTTGAACTGAACCCACATGTTTACTGCTATGGGTGGCTAGCTTTTCTCCCTAGCCGACTATTGGTATTTCACTGTCTATATACTGCAAAGTAACTATGAGAGGTGTATATGACTCACATCAAAATCTCAAGAACAACACAAGGCCGAAACACCTAGTTCACAAATATATTGATATCTTTAATTATTAAACAAAAACAGCCGAAAAAGTCACACCATAGTCTTAAGTTAAGAAATTTGACAGGATCCAATTTAAGAAACAATCCCCTGCCAGCTGGCCAGAGAACACAATTAATTTCATTATATATTCTCTACATTTGTTTCTCAGTACTGAACTTTCCACTGTGTGACAATCAATACAAATCATATGTTAATCTAAAATACCTTCAAAGATGACTTCACGGTGAAGTTCTTGTCAAAGGTTGACCTGCATTTTTTTGAAAGGCTTAACTGTCAACAAACCAACGTGCAATGGAACACAGATTTCACTTCCGGATCATCACCAAGACCTTATTACTCACCGTACACTGTCGCCAAAACACACACAGACAACCACACCATAAGCTCATATTCTAAAAAATAAACAATTGCCTTTAAATCCATACCAAGAATGCCTAAATCTAACTCTTGTATCACCACCAAACGGAGACAGGAAAAAATGCCCTAAAAATAGACTGGGACTACATTCGTGGGTACTGAACCGGAACTATTAATTGTGACCTGATGCCTGACAGGCCCAATTTGTATGTCCAATTTTAGTCAAACTTTTATATTTGCATGCCACACTTATTTCAACTGTATACATGAAATCTTTTGGAATTTCCTTGCAAACAAGACATGTGACAGTTGTCAGAAAGTGTGTAGTGCTGGTGTTCCACAGGGTGCAAGTTGTGGTCCAAGTGTTCTTGAGAAACCAAACCTAAATTTGCCATATATTCCTTAGTTATAGAAATTTTTCAATGTAGGAAAAACCTAATTGTAATACATGATAAGGCCTGTCTGAAAATATGTTTGAAATTTAAAAATATTGATATATTAAATTTTAATGGAAATTTAAATAAACATTTAAATTTTGAGCACTAAATTTTATTGAAAAATTAAATTTTCATACAAGTTATAAGATTCCATTTGACAAATTTAAGGCCGCAAAGTTGAGTAATGAATGGTATTTAAAACAAATGGTAGTTTGGGTGTGTACAACTGATAACAGTTTTCCCAGGGGTACTGAAGCAAGATAGCTCACAGTGATTTTGGCAGCAAATTCCAATATGCCTATCCAGATGCATATGGGTGTACGCACTAAAGAAACAATGACAGGTACTATGTTCCACATTTATTGTGTCAGGTACTTAGGCAGTTGTTTGTATAACTAATAGCACACTCAAATTTAAAGTTCTGATGGGACCACTACCATGTTTTATAGCAAGAATGCATTCCATTTCAATGTCGATAACTACAAAAGTCGACAATGTGATAGGAAAATACAGTTTCAGGGAGGTTCCACCTTACTGAAGAATAGTGCGAATCTCTCTCATGAAAATCTAAGCCATGTCTTTGAGGTGCTGTATATCAGTGTGGTGATATGAACTAATCTTGGTCACTTATAGCAGTACACTTCACATGCCCTTATGAGACCTTGCTATCACCACCAGACTACTGGAGAGCTTCCAAACTGATCTAACTCTAACACTTTGTTCCAGATACCAGGCTAGACCTGACAAGATATAACATGTTTCACTTAATTCCAGAAAACAGTAAGATGTAGGCAAATGAAGTTGAAATGTCTTAGATATGGTGATTTCAAAATAACATTCAGGTTGCAATCATGGGAAAAAATAGTAAACTTGACATAGTGACACTCAGAAATGTGAAACAATGGGAATGTATTAAAGTGATAAATGCATCCTAAAAATAGATGAGGTTTCTAGAAGCATATTTAGCCATTTACAGGTTAAATAACTAATCAGGTAGAGTATGTATCATAAAGTTTAAGGCAATGTTGGAACGGTGAGGTTTGATCATTGGTGCAAACATTAGTACATACCAGTATACAGGAAAGTCAAATGACAATGTACCAAATTAAAATTTATTACTATAAGCAATCTTATTCATGAGGAAAATAACAATTTTGGATATTGTGAGTGAATACAGCCAAATGTGGCCACACAGATCAACTATAGGTACCAACAGATCCTATATCATCAACCAAATGTGAAATTCTGATCCCCAAAACTTGTAAACAAGGATGGACATTTGCATGTGTGAGACATATGCAATGTACTTGTTAAAATCACATGTGCAAACATAATTCAAATGATCTGTTTGAACATTTTTAGTCTGTTCTTAAGAGTGTTGGTTACCAGTTATTAAGCTCAATGATTCAGTGGAATCAGATATCAGCTGATGCTACAATACCGCACTCTGTCAAAGTACTGAACTGAAATATGTTACCATACAGAGGCATATTCATGATGAAAATAACATCTTGGGATATCTGAAGTGCACACAGCCAGAACTGAGCTTTACAGATTCACTATAGGTACAATGTCAGCCTATATGATGTACTGAATGCCAGCTTTTGATCCCAAACATTCTAAAATATATGCGTATTTGTTCATGCCAGATATGTAACCATGTTAAGATCAGTTGTACAAAATTAAATTCAAATAATCTGTTTGAATATTTCTTATGTAATCTTTAGAGTCTCAGTTAACAAATATTATTAGTAATTAATAATGCATAAAGCAAAATGGATCATTACAATTCCCATAATATTATCTAGGCCTCAATGCCGCACTACATTAATCAATATCTTAACGAAACTGAACAATAAAATGGAATGCATTTTGTGTTCAACTTACATCATTTTGTTGTTTTCTTACATGCAATGGTAAATATACCTGGGGAAAGTATATTTTATCCCTTTGACCAGTATTTCATTCTCTGACAGCTTAATTTGATTTTGCAGAGAGCTTGAGCAGGTTCTAGTATAAAGTTTTCATCGCTGACCTCTGACTAAATACCCTATAACTATGTTTATAAACAATTACTGATAGCTATACAAGCAGATATGTGTTACTCAGGAAGTTACCCCATCATAAACACATAAATTAACTGTTTGGACCCCTAATAAATAGTTTCAGTGACCTAAAGGCACAATACAAAATAGAATTTTGTCTTCATGTATTTTAAATGAAGGTCTCATTTTGACTTACAAAGATATTTTCTCTGCAAAATTTGACAAATATCCATCATTGGAGCTTGTGTATGGTGTAGGAGTACATACATGCTGACATCATTTAATATCATTCCCAATAAATATTATATATGTACATTTTGGGGGGAAACATTTTACTTTCAAATTATTTTTTAAAAATTTCATTTAAATTTCTAAAATAAAAATAATTTTTTTATTTTTAATTTTATTCTTATATTTTCAAAGTCAATATGCATAACATATTAAAATGTCATGTGTCTATCATTAATAATAAAGATTTTATATCAATTTAAACTTTACTCAAATGCTGCACTGACAGGCCATAGAACACAATTAATTTTATTATATATTCTCTACATTTGTTTCTCAGTACTGAACTTTCCACTGTGTGACAATCAATACAAATCATATGTTAATCTAAAATACCTTCAAGACGACTTCACGGTGAAGTTCTTGTCAAAGGTTGACCTGCATTTTTTTGAAAGGCTTAACTGTCAACAAACCAACGTGCAATGGAACACAGATTTCACTTCCGGATCATCACCAAGACCTTATTACTCACTGTACGCTGTCGCCGAAACACACACAGACAACCACACCATAAGCTCATATTCTAAAAAATAAACAATTGCCTTTAAATCCATACCAAGAATGCCTAAATCTAACTCTTGTATCACCACCAAACGGAGACAGGAAAACATGCTCTAAAAATAGACTGGGACTACATTCGTGGGTACTGAACCGGAACTATTAATTGTGACCTGATGCCTGACATGTGGTGATAGCCTTGCTTTCATTTTTAGAGATCGATATCAGGAACAGCAACTCTTCCGCCAAGTATATTGGATAATGGTTTTATTTCCGTATGTCCACCAATACTCTCATTTAACTACTTACTTACAGAGAATGAAAGTGAAAAGCATCAAAGTACCAAAAGTATTCACCGACATAATATTATATATTTTACTTTAACTTTTATTGATATATCTTTTTGACAAATAATAACAATAAGATTTAATGTATTAAATGTAAACTGTGTTTAAAAGCTTTGGAAAAAAATTACTTCAAACTGCTCTTGATGATGTGACAGTAGATTTTAATTTACAAATTCAACAATTTTAAACATATTTTATAATTAATTAACAGCATTAGTTACTTTTTATCGTAGATCCTGTTAAATAATGACTAATATATATATATATATATATATATATATATATATATATATATATATATATAGAGAGAGAGAGAGAGAGAGAGAGAGAGAGAGAGAGAGATAAACAGTTCTATTAACTTTTTGATTATGTATAATGCATATTTGAATATTTGAATATATTAAGATATCATTGACGAATGTTCATATTTAGGCGGAACTCAAGTTATATAATAAAAATGTATTAAAAAATTATGGTGTGCATAATATTTATAATCATAAAATGAATAAGTATTTTATAAATAATTAATCATAATATATTCTGAATTAATTTTAAAAATACCCTTTCATTTGTAAAGAATTATTAAACTTATTTTCATTATATTAGTTTATACTTTCACAAGTCAAGTTATTCAGTAAATTAGAATAATAAAATTATTCTTAACTAAATTGTAGACAGGGGACATAAGTATAAAAAAAAATGATTAATGAATATCGTAGAGTGTTTTAGAATTTATAACTTTTGGATGTACCGTATTAAGACGGGGAATCCAATAGGTTTCCTTTAGCAGACGTTCCATCTCAGAATCAGCTATACCAATAGGTTGAAAGGAGAAATCTTGCAAAGAATGGGAATTCTTGTTAAAATGTGCGGCAACATGAGATGAAAATGATTGGTCGATATAATTTTTTATGTCTGATCTATGTTGGTTCATACGTTTAGATATTTGTTGACTGGTTTGTCAATTTATTGGATGCCACATTTTTTGCATGTGATCAAATAAATAACGTTTGATGTTGCACAATTAGTATCACAACGCATATTAATTGTGTCTTTTGTATTATTACTATTGAAAGAAGTATTTTCATGAATAAAAGGACAGTGCGAACATCTAGGTCTATTACATATAATTGATGATCTCTTTCTATGTAATGTTTTTTCTAATTTAGAATTAATTAGGAAATCTTTAAGATTTTTAGGTCATTTATAAGCAAATGTCGGTTTGCTTTCGTGTAGCGATTTAACACTTGCTTTACAAGATAATTTTAATAAATCCCAATATTTATTGATAGCCTTACCTATATTAGGCACACTTGGGTTATATTCAATAATAAAAGGAGTGATATCTTCATTTCTATTTTTTATTTTACATTGTAATGATTCAAGTTGCGTAAGAAAAGATACTTTTTGGAAAGCACTATTAATGACGTGAATAGGGTAATTTCTATTTAAAAAATGCTGTCAAAGATGATTTAAAAACAGTGTCATCCGAAATAATTCTTCTATATCTTTTTTCTTGGCTATATGGTATCCCGTTTTTCATGATTGAGGATGACATGAAGAATATTCAACATATTGATGAATATTCGTGTTTTTAACATGAACCATGGTAGTAATGTCATTACTTTCATTTTTCACGCCGTCTACGTCCAAAAATGATACTTTAGTTTTAGACACATTGAATGTAAATTTTATTGTTGGATGTAATTGGTTTAAAAAGTCTATAAAATAATAAAGGTCTTCTAATGAATAACTCCAAATATATATATATATATATATATATATATATATATATATATATATATATATATATATATATATATATATATATATATATATATATATATATATGCACAAAATCAATCTGCTGTAAACAATAGCCTCGGGATAGTTTTATCAATACTGTTCACCTAATCAAATCAATTACAAACTTACCTGAACTATGCATTTGCCAATATTAACTCTGTTACAACCAATGGTGATACCTTGGTGCAATGTGTTGAAGTTTTAATGAGTATTGAACCTTGCAGTTGAATGAATTGTGCATTAAAATTTGATTATAGTCATGCCAGAAAAGTCTTTGTGAAAGATCACTTTGACATATTTCTCTATCTCAGCTGTTAAATTTGAAAGGCCCGCATCTAGGGTTCATTGAGAATTAACCTGGGCATTGTAACGGTATCCTGGAAGGGAAACATTAGAGCTACCGACAAGAACCGCTTGAGAGGAACCTCATGTCATATAATCGATTTTCAAAGGGAACGTTGATATGCTTCGTATTTCTCTGATTCTAGGCTGTCAAAATCTGACGAAAGAAATGAGTATCTTGGTGAAAATTTAGGAACCGCTGCTTACTATTGGTCAGGTAAAGTAAGGCGTACACTTTGGAAGTAATGTGAATTTAAAAGTTACGTCTTTTGTCGAAAATGTTTAGTCTAAAATCTCCTGGGAGAGGAATCGATTTGGCTCCGGGGAATAACTAGAGAATAGTGTTTCCTCATTAACAAGTAAAGAGACCAGGTGGCTGTCTTGAAAGGAAAGACAGGCTATAGTGCTAGGACGCACGATTTGTGAGAAAAGAAAACAGAATTATGGTACGCAATTTTAATTTCATGTTATTTTCTATTTTGTTTGGTTTGTTTATGCAATTTGATATGGCTATGATCCATACTATGTATCGTTTATTCAATTTCATGGAAATCTGTTGATATGCTGGAGTTGTTGTGCAATTTATTTCTTTAATTTTACAGTACTAGTTCATTGATAGAATTAACGGATTGCATGCCATCCAAATTTTCAGAGGTGTAGGATTTCATAAGGTTATATGAATTAATTTCCTTTGTCTGTTGGGATGATACTGTTTATCGTGAGTTAATGATAATTGCATATTTTATATGATTTTGAAATGCTTAAAGAAACTTGTAGGTTAGGAGTACTGTGAGCTAGAATTTAGTGAATCTTATGCAATAGTAATCGAGTATGTAACTTATTGAGTGGAACTGACTGGTTAGATGTAAGGAGTCATATAGTAGCGCATGCAGAAATATACGGCAATGTTTGTATACACCGCTGACGTGGTAATTTGTGGTCAATCGCTGCTGTGAAGCGGGAGTGAGGATCTATCTAATTAGGTCAGACTTGGATGTATATTACATGGGTCATTTGTAAGGACCGTTAACCATTAAGGTCATCTTATGTCAGAATGTATGCAGTGTGGATAGCTAGTTATGCTCCTGAGTAATGAAAGTGAGAAAATTTTATATACGGATAGGTGGTGATACATACAGAGAATTAATGGTAATCTTGTCATTTGAGGAAACAGCTCTCTCTGGAAGAGACGGGGACAGACCAAAATAGAGGAGTCCGGAAAGGAATGAAGAGTTCAGAGTAGAAGATCGGAGGAAGAACAAAGTATACACGTGGAGGAGGGAGACGTCGGATAGAAGACAAGAAGCGACGCTAGGTGATGCGAATCAGATGTGGACATTGTGCTCATTTAACCATTAGTTACCATGATGAACGAATCCTTATTGAACACTGCTATTAAATTCTATTAATGTAAATCTGTTGAATTGAAGTTACCACTTTTAGTTTACGTATTAATTAATTAAAATTTATCTTATTTTTCTTGTTTAAGGGGGCTAGAATTGTATGTTTTTCTTCTCAATAGTCTTACTCAGTTCTCTGTTGATGTTCTATCTATCCACTCACACCGGGCAATAACATCGAGGGAGGTCATCCTCTAGATAACGATCGCCAAATCTATTAACAATCCCTCTTTACTAAGAGGGCAACATTACAATATGCCAGAAATCACCATCTCCTCTCTTTGTACATCCTACCGGTCATGTTATTAAATATTTCAACAGCTATACGTATTTGGTGATGAATATATGATGTGACATATTGATTATTGCGTATTCGAGCAATAGAAATTGTTTTTTGAATATCAAAATTAGATTATTCAAATCTTATTGCTGCACAATGTATTGATGTCCCCTGTGAACACACTTCAGTGAATCTATAAAGAAAAGAAAATTAGTAATTGGTTATAATAATAGTCTTCATTTTTAATTGAGCCTATCGAGATGGAACAATGTCTCTAACACGTTTGTAGACCCCAATGTTTTCAGTTTTAAAGAAATAATGACAAAGTATGTATTCCCAAAAATGACAAAAATATCTAGTGGAAAGAAATGTATCTTGAAATATCTATGGACATGTGACGTTCGTTTATATTCTCGTATTATAGAGAGATAGAGCAAATCATTCTAGAAATGTCTTACATAATTTCATTCTTAACAATCCTGGATAAAGTCAATTGCTGTAGATGTGTCTGTATATTTGTACATAAGATATCTATGATGTTTTATGTTTGAAATACTTTAATTTTATATTAATATTTTAATTTATATGTATGGACAATGCAGTGTGAAACAGATATCTAATGTTTACCAATTAAAACACCTGTCTAATCAAGTACGACCCAGTGACGTCATTGCAGGAAGTGAATTATACTATAAATGAGTAAAAGTAAATAATATTCTTATCAAAATCCATTTATTCAAAATTTATTTGGCATTTTAATATTATTCAAACAAATGCAAATCATAATACATTAGCCTTAGTTAATACTTTTGTACATATACATGTATTTCGGTGTGTATTTCGGTACTGGGGCGGATATTTTGTTTGTAGCATCCGGTTAGCCTATATTGAGTCCGGTACGTATGACATTATTCCGGATTATACTTATTATTATTATTATGATGATGATGATGATGATGATGATGATGATGATGATGATTACTGTTGTTGTTGTTCATGACCACACTGCTAATTAAAGTTAAAAATATTATCCTTGCCCTATTATTTATATAGCAAAACTATTGGGAGCTTGTTATCGATTTAGGCCCTTTCATGATGTTTAAAGATATCACATTTAACATTTAAGAAAATATCCTTTAGTTGTTTACTGATTTACCTTAATGAAATTGAAAATTTTTTGATGAACTTACATATGATCAATTGCAGTTAGTTCAAAATCTATATAAAACTGACAGAAAGTCTTCTACTAATTACCTGAATGGGAAGTGAATATATAATTTATTTCATACTCACGACAACGTTGTAGATTTTTTATGTTTTCATTTCTCATTACTTTTAAATTGACAATGTATTTCTTCTTCTTGCTTTTCAGAATATAGCAGAATGTCATCACCATCATCATCATTATCATCATCAACAACAACAATAACAACAACAACAAAACCCGATATGGCAGTAATTTATTACTTCATGCTGTGTCTCCACGTATATATTATTTTATTTGTTAATCTCCATATAAATCCTTCATATGGCTGGTGGCTTGGCTGGCGTTTATATGAGATAATTCATGTCTCATTTAATCCAATATGTTAATGCTTTCTTTTCCTAATTCTGATCTCCATATGTGCATTGCAATTTAAAAAAAAAAAATAGTTATAAGTAAAGTGCTTATACTTATATCTCTGAGTAAAGTGATATTTTTCAAAATCTACAAATTACATGAAGGTTTTAATTGGAGAACTGACTGTCTTAGCAGTTGAAGAAATAAAAGCTGTAGATGGGAAAAAAACTAAAGCATAATATCATCAGTATAAACGTCAGTAGTAGTAATGGTTTATAGTTCTTATTGACTGACTAATATCATCAGTATAAACAACATTAGTAGTAATGGTTTATAGTTCTCATTGACTGTCTCGGAATTCTTTCTGTGGGATTCAGTTTCTAGAAATGTTCTTTTCTTATGCTTTTCGTAGTTTAGTTTTCCATTCCAAATTGTGCTATTTCTAGCTGAAACTGACCCTCTCCCCCACCCTCCTCTTGTTGAACCACTACCTGTATTTTTATTAGCATTTAGTGCTTCGGTAAGGTATTTACCTCATCTATGATAACATCTCATAACATCTATAAAGTACCGTATCAATTCTTACATCCGTGCTCAGAACCAATTTATATATTTCTCTTTGTAAATGCCCGAGTCATATATAGTTGGTTTCTTACACATCTGTACACGTCACATTATCTCCTTGTATATCATTTAACATCTCTTGTTTCATAGCTATTGCAGTTTAGCAGCTTTATTCTTAAATCCTTGCTCACAAGAGCTGGTTCCAAGGTAAGGTACCTACACTCGTTTCTTTCAAGCGATGCATCTGCGCTCAGAACCACGACCTTCTTAACACTGCCTCTCACAGCACAAGTTGATGCCAAAATAAACATCAGTATAACTATTTCTTACAAGAGGAAAGTTCTGTACGACGTGTGGTGTGCGAGTTAGTGACTAAACAATTTTGGTACGGTACTAAAATAAAACCAATGCTATTCAAAAGTACATTTATTACCTTACACGCAAGAGGGCATTAAAGTCTGTTACCATGCCTCGACCTTTATCATTCGTGATACAACAGATTCCATGGAAGGAAATCAATGACAGTGTTCAAACGGTGGAGGATTACAATTGCATTTTATGAGGAATGTATCCAATGAACTGAGGTCGACGTCTGGTGTGTGTCTTAGTGACTTGCTTTCTGGGATTTCGTTTACCAGCCAATTCCTTGTGGACTCTTTAGGAACAGTACATACCACCCAAAACATGAAAGTGGTCCCTTTAAATGTACACGAGAGACTCAGTCTGTTAAAAGCCTTGCGTTTTCATTTCGATACTTCTCGAACTCTACGGGAAAACAAGATTCGTCAACTTTTAGTTACTGAAGATGTGTACGACGATGTGTGTGTAACTTGTGACTTACAACCTCACCGGAAAGATATACGTGACTGGAAAAAGTTTTGGCTTCGAGGCTTGGACAAAGGAAGTGGTAAACTATGCCCAAGATTTGTGATCCTAAATTCAAACCTTCAGTGAAAAAAGTAACTTTTAAACCTGTGTTAGTGACGGTGCCACAAGATGAACCCGTCACCGAGGTGAACCACTCCCTTCATGACAGGACCGTCATCGGTATGGACATTCCAGAAAGACCATTCCGGGAGCACCCCTGCGTGACGGCACCAAGTAAGCAGACTCTAAGAACATTAAACACTGTCCCTAGGGCACCACACCTTGATTACCAAAAATGTTGTACAGAGACTTGTTTATATTCCACTTTGATCGTTTTGATGTGTATTTTATCAATGTTCTTAACTATTTGGCTTTTATGTTTTTTCACTTTCGTGTTCACGTTTAAAATTTGCAATAAACGTGCCCTGAAAAAAGTATAAAACCTCTTGTTTTGTCTGTCTTCGTGTCAAAAGTGACATTCCCTGCACTACTATGGCTACCTCTACTGTCTCTGCTCCCTCTTTCTCTACTTTCAAAGTCATCGACGAAAACTTTGATCGACACTTAAACCAAAAAGCAAATCATTTTGAAATCTGGAGGTAGCGGTTCTCTAGGAGGTGTCATTATTCGTTCCCTCTTAAAATGGGATCCCCATGCCCCCAAAGTCATCCCCAAGAAAAAACTAACTCCCCGACCCAAAGGTACCCAGAAGAAAAACAGAAGTGGTGTAATGACCAGGTCACAGCCCCAGAAAAAGAAAAAGAAAAGCCCCCAGAAAACGACTTCTACTCGCAAGGGAGGTACTGCAGCCGGGTCGCAACCTTACATCCCCAAGCCACGACCTGCAGCGATGGTGACCACATCTCTAGATGCTTCATGTTCTTCCACGTCTCCGTTGCTGGTGATGTTTGCCGAACCTGATTTACACGTGTCTTTCCTAATTTGATGAAAAATTGGAAACCCGAATCTCCAAGAACTTCTCCTCCAGCGGTGACACCCTCCTCTTTAGCGGCAGTGACAGCTGCTCACAAAGTACCTGCCCTCAAAATTAAAGTCCAAGAGAGATCGGGCATGTTAAAGGCTTTCCTGGATTTATCCAAGCAAGAACTGTCCCGATTGAGTTCGTTGCGAACACCTCCACGACGTATGATGCCTGCCATGAAAATGATACGACGTAAAGACAATCAGCGGCGACGCAGTCTAATATAAAAATGACCTGGGACAAACGATGGTGGTCAGTATTTTTGTGCTCCTGGACGCCCAAAGATGCCCCCTCAAAGAAGTGCACACCGTCACCATCGTCGTTCTTCTGTCCAAAAGGAAAAGTGAAAAGAAAGGGAAAGTCACATCATCGGAAAAAAAAAATCACTTAGCCAAGCATCGACGTCATCCCCAGAAAAGACACTCTCGTCCAAAGTAAAGGAGAAGCAAGCAAAGGGGAGGATTTTTCTTTTTGATGGATAGGTTAGTAGCTGAATTAGCCAAAAAGATTACAAGCTCCAAAAAATAATATAAAAGGACGCATGTTTAGCCATGGACGTCAATGTATTTTGTGCACCAAAGATGTACTCTCAAAGAAGTGCACACCAATACCATTGTCGTTCTCCTGTCCAAAAGGAAAAAAAAGGACAGTCTCGTTTGACCCGATAACTGAAAAAGCGCTTAGCCACGCGTCGACGTCACTCCCAGAAAAGACACACTCGTCCAAAGAAAAGGAGGAGCAACCAAAGAGGAGGATTTTTTTTTGGCGATTTTGGAAAACAAGTCGTCACCTTTTTGACGAAGCTATAGTCCAAAAAAAGGGAAAAGGTCGTGTGCTAAGTCATCGACGTCAGTGTATTTTTGGTGCATGCATTAAAGCCTGGAAGAGGTGGCTCTGATTCCCTCTCCCAGGAGTATTTAACAGCCTGCTTTGCAGGCATTAAACACTGGCACATACCCAGTATGGGTGCACGCCAGTATAATTCAAATTCCATTCCATTCCAGTCTGGTTACCAGTCGCAGCTAAGAGAGCAGCGAACAGCACTAACAATGGAGCTAGCGATGGAAACACTATAGCGTTGAGTGCTATAAAAGGTCTTGGCCTTGATATCGCCACCGGCTGGAGTCTAAGAGCTCAACAAAAAAGAACAACTTTACTCTTTATATGGGAGAATAAAGAACTTAGAAAACGGGCTAGGAGTCGAAGAGGGGGAGGACAGTACCAACAGAGGGAGCATATTATGCAGACCCAGTCTGACAGCAGCCCGCCTAAATCGACCCACGGAGGAAACAACATCCAGCAGTCGACCGAGCCAAACAATGAGATACAAGGGGCCCAGCTATTGGTCGAAACTGCACATGCATCACCGGACCACGCTCCGGTAAAACAAAAACAACAGAAAGAGGAGACTTTTGCGAGCATAGCAGCCCATACTCCTAAAAAAACACCACCTAAATGGCAGAAGGTAACTCGTGGGTCTCCGATCGCTGACACAGTTGAAGTAGACCTAGAAATGTCCTCGTCAAATGATAACAGTGAGGACGAAGAAACTGAAAATATAGGAACAGAGGCAAGAGGGGAGGAACAAGAAGAGGAAACTGACCCAAACCGGGAAGCGTTCAGAACCATGTAAATAGAAACAACACTGGATGATATAAAAAAAGCAGGTCACTTCATCAATGCTGTTAAATACCTTGCATGGAGAACACTGGATACCTACAAGCCAAGACCTGCGCAATGGCATTTTGGGGTAAGAATCCTTTCCCAGTGCTACCAGGAAGCCTACCGACATTATCCTATACACAATCTAGTGGAAGCTGATACTTACTTGTTTGCAGTGCATGGGTACAGGGCATTCCCGAAACAGACCAGGAAAGACACACGAAAGGCGGAAGATATTAGAGACAGAGAAATCCGCAACGGAACCTTCGACTAACATGCCATAACAGCCCTTTTTAGGGCTCAAATTGCCTATTTAGTATTAAGGGATTCCATTTTGGCTTGGAGTCTCAATTCGATTAAACCACTACTCCTGATTTGATCCTCTGAGTGCCGTTCAAAAATACAATCTTGTTCCTAATACTGACACAAAACAATTACAGTCACTTTGACATTTATAATAGTAAATTAATAGGGACTACTATTATGTACACTATGGTACTAGATTAAATTCGACAGTTAGGAGATAGGAATATTTTATATAACTGCATTTGAATTTCACTAATTGCACAGGTAACTTACACGCTATTGGTGTTAGGGTCTGTCCATTAGCACAACTGACTGAATTTGATCAATTAAGTTCGGCCTGGCGTTCAGGGGAGTGGCTGTGCACCCCTCTCCCCGGGTCTCTTTCCTCCTTTTTCCTCTGCCAGACATTTAAGTAAGAAGTGCGCCCATCGCACATTGAAGCGGGGTTGTAGTGGCACCATTCCTTAACCCCGACCAATTAAAAATCCTGACATCCAGGAATTAAAGAGTCGAAAAAGTACTTGTATACGTAAGCGACTATAATTCTTCTTACTACTACTAGTCTGGCTACCCAGTGCAGCTTATTCAGGCAATATACATCGAATAGGCCAGATCGGCGTACCGGGAGCGCGGTGAAAGGGGCGCCGGCGGGAAAAGGTGGGACAATGGGCTACACAACAAAGGACCACAAAACAACAGAACAAAGAACAAAGAAAACAACGTGGCCATAACGCTGTAGTATATGTACTGCTAAAGTCGAGCTACCCTACACTAAATGCAAGCTGCTGATACGGAAAAGAATACACTGACGAATGATTCAACAACCATAGGGAGCTCCATAGGGAGTTTTATAGGAAGGCTATTTCACTAGGCGGACGCTACAAAAAAGGGAGGCGTAAGACCAGTGGAGCTACCACTAATAACAGATATGGAACAGATATGGTAAGCCGTCATATACCGGAGTAGCCTGCACACCAGAGGAGAAGTCGAAAGGAAGAAAGAAAAGAAATACGACTGCCAATATTGCCTGAATGCATGAGGTTTTCTTTTTGACCTTTTGAAACCCTCTTTCGATAATTGCTTTATCCAAGCACTAATTTGATCCTTTTGCTACCACCGTCAAAATTTACTCTTGAATATTATGCGTGATACCAAAATATATTAGTCATTATGACTTAGCTGATTGGTATACTTTACAAATATCCATGTACACGTTGTACACAAAATTCCAACTATGAATGTAATTAATAACGAAATTAAAACACTTATTTTATTTGGTTAATTGCACAGGTGGCTTACACATTACTGGCGCTAGGCTTCGTCCATTAGTACAACTGGACTGAATTTGACAAATAAGTACGGTCTGCTGTTTTTGGGCGTGCACAACATCGATAGCTGCTGCATTTGCACCCTCATTGGGTCCCTCTCCTCCTTTACCTCGACCAAGCCTAAGTTAGGAGTGCGACATCGTACATAAACGCAGGACTGTGATGGCACCATTCTCACAGTACCAACCAATTAAAAAGCCTGACTCCAAACTGGTCGCAAAAGCACCTAGTTTGCGTAGGCGACCTAAATTTCTATTCATCATCATCATCAGTCTGGCTACCCAGCGTTGGCTAGTTAACACCTTTGAAAATGGATTTATTTAATAACTTGAAAGACGTTTGGTACTGGATGGTGGATGCAGCTTATGCGGTGGAAGGCTTGAACATGAATGGAGGTATCCAGTTACCAAAGGTTTTGTGACAAGTCAAGTGACCAGCCTGAAAGTAGCCAGTGATTTAGTGAAAGGCATGAGAGAGAAGGAAGTGGAAAAATTAAGAGGCTTCATCCAGCCTAAGTATGTTAGAGTGGGAACTTTGAAGCATGCCCTTGGTGATGTGATGAAAGTGAGGTACTTTTTACAAGACATACTGAATTTCACCGAGTGGTCTTTTGTGAAGTGGAGATTAGATCAATTAAAGAAAGCAGAAGAAATGATGAGAAAGGTGCTGGAAGAAGAGGTGAAGAAGATAAAAGATACCTGGACTAAGGAGTGAAAGGACAAAGAAAACAGAAAGAAAAAAGAGGATTTTGAGAGACTGAGCGAAAACTGAATTAAGGTGCAGGAAACGTTTAGATCCATGGGACATCCTGACTGGATACCAGACCATGAAATAAAAGAAAAAAGGAATCATAGAGAAAGTGAGGAGATGGTGGAAGAACTGGAGAAAATAGAAGAAGACCCCAACGGCCCTTTTCAGGGCCACTCACGTGCATCGAAAAGATATTTAATCACTTTGCCATATGTGTATGAACCCTATAAATCTTGTCCCTATATTGTTCCAGGAGGTCTTGTAATGCTCATTCCCATTGCCCCTATCCATCTTTGCCTTATATCGCCCCAGGGTAGTTTTCCTTTTTTGGTCTCACATGCCCTATTAATCTCTGCGCCCATATCGTCCCAGGCTGTTTTTCCTTCCTTGGCCCAATCTGCGCTATATCGCCCCCATTAACTACTTACGTTTTAACAAAGTTGTGCACTCGATGAAAATAGAACTGATAAGTACACTACTTGATGATGTAAACTCATATTATAATTGAAATAAATCCCGTAGAAATTATTCAATTTAATGTTTTCTAGATTTCAGCTGCGTTACACGTTATTGAGCTAGTATATACTTTCTTAAGGAGGAAATTTACATTGAGGAATATTACACAAGACATAGTTTCAGCATTGTGCGTGGTTGAAATATATCTGCATAGTTAAATTGTTCTTAGTGCCCGGATTCGAAATGCATGATATGTAATGCATAAATTTGATCTGCAATTTATTTAATTATCAATTATCCCATTAATGCGATAATAGATCAAACCGTTTATTTTGTACCATGTATTTTTTACATTATTCCTTTCTTCTTCCAAATTCAAAAAGTCCTTTTTTGTTTCAGAAACTAGATTTCATAAATCTGTTCAGCTGAGTATCTTTTAAAAAAATACCAATTTTAATTCATGTCACAAACAGTAAAGTTATAATCGCCAATATGAATTAGCTGTCCGAGAAACATTTTTATAATTAGCTCATAATATTGATTTTCATATTTAAATATTGACCATAATTGCAAAATGTAACATTTCGATATCTAAATTTTCGATTACAAGATTTTGCAACAGTTGATCTCGTATGTTTTCCCCATAATAAATATTAATGTCATTTTCGCTTTTATCAATACATTACTTATGTAGGAATTGTATCCTTCTTTGAAACAGAATTTGTATCTCTTGTGGATAGCTATAGTACTATCGCCCATTCAAAATATTAGATATATTTTGAAAAAGTTGTTTAATTAGCTATCATGATTTTAATTTGCTCAGCTTTTACGCATTTTCTTCTTATGCATCGGTAGATAATCTACTTGAATTTGTTGGGTCCATGGGCTAATTCGTCCTGCTATGAATCAGCATTTATGGCCACCCAGTCAAACACTGGCATGATGCTAGAATCGTGCAAAAGTCTAAGGACCGCTCCGGTGGCCTATTAGTTAGAGCTTTCCGCCTCGGATGCGGGAGGTGGCGGGTTCGAACCCCGGGCGAGTCATACCAAAGACTTTAAAACACGGTGCTAGCAGCTGCCTCGCTTGGCGCTCAGAATAAAGAGGTTAGTGTTAGGACTGGTCGGCCTGGTGTCAGGATAATGTGACTGGGTTGGACATGATCCTACATGTCTGCGGAATGAAGCCCCAATGATAAACATCACTATAATTGTCATATTGCCGACATCATAGCGATATGACTTTAAAAGGTACGATCTAGATTCCGGATCCACTGCCCAGATGGCCTAGTGATTAGAGCGTCGGCCTCGGATGCGGGAGGTCGTGGGTTTGAACTCCGGCCGAGTCATACCAAAGACTTATAAAAATGGTACCAACAGCTTCAACGCTATGCGCTCAGCATTAAGAGGTTATTGTTAGGACTGGTCGGCCAGGTGTCAGGATAATGTTACTGGGTGGGACATCATACTACATGTCTGCGGCATGATGCCCCTGAGCTAGAAATCACTATACATTGACACACTGCAGACATCGTAGCGATATGACTGAGAAATTGTTAATCACACACTACATTCCGGATTGTAACAATTTTGGAATGAAACCACACAGTCTTCAAACATTCTAACAAAATTACCATCTTGAGCCAGGATTTATTCAAATATAATCACCCCATATAATGTAGGTCTTACAGTTAAGGAACTATCGTAAAGTCCTTTTAAGTATTTTTTATTATCAGATGAACTATCAGAATCCTTACACGAAATAAAATTTGACGAATAAAATTTTATGATTAAGATATCAACTTTATGTCTTTGATTTTCACTTGAAACGTGTAAGTTTCATAAGTTTGTAATCGGCCCTTGTTTTAATTTCATTTCATTTTCTTTTATTTTTAATGTTGAATGAAGTAAACTATATAAAATGTAAATCTTATTGAGTGAAAGGAGTCAGATACAAATAAAAAGGACAACAGTTGAAATGTCGAATCACTCGGCTGGGCAGAAAATGGAGGAAAATATAGCCAAATCCAAATGTGTGTTGATTTCACTGGTTAAAAAGTGGGCTACTTAACATTAAAACTTTACTTGCCGAACAATGATTGGTACAAAATCTATAACATACCGTTCCCTATAGCTTTGATAGAGAGTATGTTCTGGAATGTAAACTTTAGGAAATGATATTTCCATTCGGATACATTAAGCAATTACTCCGTTAGAAAGGACAAACCTAAAAATATGTATTTTCAATGCTTTCATAGGAAAACAAAAGTTATATGCGCTGTTTCTTGCATTATAATATTTTCAAATTTCTTGCATTATAATATTTTAAAATTTATCTTCAGGACAAAATAGTAAAAGCTCTTCAATTTGCTTACCGTTAAATGTAGAAATAACGTTTAGTTTTGTTTCAAGAGTTGATGCAAAAATAAAAGTAAATATATTATGTTTTTGACACTAACCATCTGACACTAACCACTAGTAAATTAAAGTAAGTACTATTCCTTATTTTTAGACGAAACGGTTATCACGAGTGTGTATTCAGTGTAACATGCGATCAAAGCCAATTCATTACTTCAAGTTTCCTTGTAGCATCCGTTCCTGGAACCAACATTACTTGTTGAAAGAAAACTAGAGATAGTACACGTTAGACTCCCATACTGATATCAGAACAAATGACAAACATCTCTATTATTACATTGAAATTCATGTCCTAATCCCACTCACGTGCCGCAACATGTAGAATACAGACATTCACATCATGAATGATAACATCCTCGCTAGGAACCAAAACAACTTCAAAGATGTTTTATCATACTATAGTTAACATCTTAACTAGAATATTTGAAAATCAGTGTGCTGTATAAATCAATAAATTTCATACTATTCGTTCCTTCCGTGTTTAACTTGCACGAAAGATTCCTGGACCTCTGTTATACAGTACCGTATCAATTTTAGCATCCGTGCTCAGAACCAACTTAAACATTTGTGTTTATAAATGCCTCAGGAATATATATTGGGTTTCCTTCACATATGTAGGCGTCAAATTATCTCTATGTATATCATTTAATATCTCTTGATCCTTAGGAAATTTAGCAGCTTTATTCTTAAATCATTGCTCAAAAGAGCAGGTTCCTATGTAAAGTACCTATACTCGTTTCTTTGAAGCGATGCATCTTCGCTCAGAACCATAACGTTCTTACCACTGCCTGTTAGAGTACAGATGCCAAAATAAAAATAAGTATTTTATGATTTTGGCACTAACCATCTGACACTAACCACGTTCCTTGTTGAAAGAAAATTGCAAATAGTAGAGGTTCGATTCCTATACAGCTATTAAAACAAATAACAAAGGAAAAACAAATATGTTCATTGCCACAGAGAATTTCACAAGCATGTGCCGATAACACATAGAATACGGACATTTACATCACCGATGATAACATCCCCGCTGGGAAATAACACAACTTCGTGCATGAATTACCATGCCATAGTTAACATCTTTACTATGACATGTGAAACTGAGTGTGCAGTATAAATCAGCAAATTTCACACAGTTCAGTCTTTTCATGTTGTTTCATTTACATCAAAGATTCCTGGACCCGTGTTATAAAGTACCGTATCACTTTTAGCATCCGTGCTCAGAACGAACTTACACATTTGTGTTATTAAATGTCTGAGTAAAATATCTTGTCCTTCCCGCACATTGGTACAAGTCAAATTATCTGCATGTAAATCGTTTAGCATCTCTTGTCCCTTACGCAATATAATTTAACATCTTTATTCTTTAATCATTGCGCAGAAAAGCATGATTTCTATGTAAGGTACCTATCCATGTATATTTGAAGATATCCATCATCAGTCAGAACCACGACATCCGTACTCAAAGATATCCTAACAGAATTCCTAATTTGAGACCATTTCAATTATTGAACACAAATAATTAACTGTAACGACATTTAATAAACCTTGACTGAAGGAAAAGTAACATCTGCGTCCACCGTGTCCTCTCTCTCTGTGACTCAAGAACATTCGAACTGGAAATGAAATATGGTCACAAGTTATCTAAACATATTCAATACATTTGCTTCCACAAAATTAAATTAGAATTATTGGTTACGAACTTTCTTTAGATATCATCGATAGACATATATAAAAATGTACATCTTACTAACAACCGAGTGTGACAATCTACCTAAGTCTATTTATTACTATCAGTTTCCTCATATCATCCGCGCCTGGAACCAAAACTTCTAGTTGAGAGATAAAAATAAATCATATAGGTCTTTTTGCCATACAGTCGCATACAAATTCACGTCATTTTTCAATTCGTCCATAGCATGTGCAATAGTGACATCTACGTCATCAATAATAACATCATCGCTAGGAACTAAATGAAGTTCACATATTATCATGCCATACTAAATATAATTACTTGGAAATTTGAAATTCAGTAAGAAATATTAATCAACGAATTTCATACAATTCTTTGGTTTCAGGATGCTTCACATAAATCAATGATTCATGGACCAGTGCTACAAAATACCGTATCAATGTTAGAATCCGTGCGCAGAAACAGTTGAGTACGTTTGTCTTTGTAAGTGCCCAATTAAAATATATTTGGTTTCCTTCACATCTGTAGACATAAAATTATCTCCTGATATATCTTGATCATTAGGAATTTCAATATATCAGATGTATTCTTAAATCATTGCTCACTAGAGTTGGATCCTATGTAAGGTACCGATACTCGTTTCCGTGAAGCGATGCATCTGCGCTCCGAACCACGACGTTTTTACCACTGCCTCTCCCAGTACCCGTTAATGCCAATTATATATACCGCCAGTAACTTAAAATAATGACTATTCCTTATTTTAGACGAAAAGGTTATCACTAGAGTATATAGTGGAATAATCGACCAAAGCCAATTCAGTACTGCAAGTTTCTTTATAGCATCCGTGCCTGGAACCAACATTACCTGTTGAAAGAAAATTGGAAATAGTACGGGTCCGACTCTTAAACAGCTATCAGAACAAATGACAAAGTGAAAACGATCTTTATTGCCACATAGAATTTCATGTCCTTTTCCCAAACATGTGCCGATAACATGTAGACTACGGACCATTTACATGATAGAAGATAACATCCCCGCTGAGAACCAAAATCACTCGATATATGAATTATCATGATATATTTAACATCTTTAGTAGAATTTATAATTGAGTGTTCAGTATAAATCATCAAATTTCACACAATTCGTTCCTTTCATGTTTTTCACTCACATAACAGATTTCTGGACCTGTGCTATAAAGTACCGTATTAAGCATCCGTGCTCAGAACCAACTTAAACATTTATGTTTACTAATGCATGAGAAAATTATAATGTGCTTCCCGCACATTTGCACAAGTCAAATTATCTCCTTTTAAATCGTTTTGCATCTCCTGTTCCTTATGTAATATAATTTAACATCCGTATTCTTGAATCACTGCGCAGAAAAGAGAGGTTTCTACGCAAGGTACTTATACACTTATAGTTTAAGATATGCATTGCTAAGAACCACGACATTCGTAAACAAAGATATCCTAATATAATTTTTAATTAGAAACCCTTTCATTTATTGAAAACAAATAACTGGCTCTAACGACATGTAATCAAACTTGACTAAAGGAAAAGCAACATCTGCGTTCTCCATGCCACCTATCTCCCCCTTGATCATTTCATTAACAATGACAATAGGAAAAGTAACATTTGCGTCCTCTCTCTCTCTCTCTCTCTCTCTCTCTCTCTCTCTCTCTCTCTCGTACATACACACTAGTAGCGAAATATACACAACAATTACCTCTTTATATTCAGTACATTTGCTTCCACAAAATTTAGTTTGATTTATTTCTATGAACTCTTAGATATGATCTATATACATACATAAAAATGTACATCTTATTGACAACCGCACGTGACAGTCTAAGTCTCCTTATTACTACAAGTTTCCTCATATCATCCGCTCCTAGAATCAACATTTCTTGTTGAAAGATAATTACAAATCATATATGACTAATCTGCCATACACTCGCATAGAAATTTGCGTCCCTTTTCTTAATAATTCATCGATATAACATGTGTAACAGTGACATTTACGTCATCGATCATCACTGGGAACCAAATGAAGTTCATATATTTTTTATACCATACTTAACATATTTATTAGGAAATTTGAAATTCAGTGAGCATTATTAATCCACAAATATAAAACAATTCTTTCGTTTCATGCTGCTTCACATAAATCAAAGCTTCATGGACCTATGCTACAAAATACCGTATCAATTTTAGCATCCGTGCTCAGAGTCAAATTGTATATATGTCTTTGTAAATGCCCGAATAACATATATTGGGTTCCATCATATTTGTAGACGTCACATTATCTCCACCTATGTCATTTACCAGGATATTAAAAATTCTGTGTGCTGTACAAAACAACAAATTTTTGATATTATTCATGCTCTTCATGTTGTTTCACTTACATCAACGATTCATGCACCTGAGCTATACAGTACCGTATTAATTTTAGCATCCGTGATCAGAACCAACTTATATATTTCTCTTTGTAAATGCCTGAGTAATATATATATATATATATATATATATATATATATATATATATATATATATATATATATATTCATACACATTTGTAGGCGTCTTATTATCTTCTTGTATATCATTTAATAGATCTTGATCCTTATGCATTGTGATTTAGCAGCTTTCTTCTTAAATTATTGCTCACAACAGCTGGTTCCTATGTGAGGTATATATACTCATTTCTGCGAAGCGATGCATCTGCTCTCAGAACCGTGACGTTCTTATCACTGCCGGTCAGAGCACAAGTTGATGCCAAAAGAAATATCTGTAAATTATGATTTTGACACTAACCACCAATAAATTAAAGTAATTACTATTCCTTATTTTAGACGAAAAGGCCATCACGAGAATATATAGTGTAACAATCGACTAAAGTATATTCATTACTGCAAGTTTCCTCACAGCATCCGAGCCTGGAACCAAGATTTCGTGTTCAGAGAAAATTGCAAATAGTAGAGGTCCGACTCCCACACAGCTATAATAACATAATAATATCTTGCAAACAAATTTTCTCTGTAAATGTAAGAAACGTATGTGATGATTTTGTCATGTTGCATTGAAATATCATATATGAGAGAGAGAGAGAGAGAGAGAGAGAGAGAGAGAGAGAGAGAGAGAGATGTTTTCATATGCCTTCGCTTTAGCCGCGAGAAAAATAGAAGAAAAATTACTTTGCAATGAAATATTGTTAAAAATCACTTTACAAAGAAATATTGTTATTTCACTTTACTTGAAGAGACAGGGTTAACATTTATTAGCTCTTTATAAGCTCTTTTGTTGTTGTTGTTGTTGCTGCTGCTGTTCATTGTGCAAGTGTTAATAAAGGGATATTACTCTTGAACTGGTTCCCAGCGTGGATGTTTGGCAGTGGTTCTAGCTGTGGACTTCCGGTTCTTCTTACGGATGTGCACTGTAAGACACTGTTGTATAATAGTCGTGACGAGTTACGAGTTAGGTGGGGCTTCATACGCGTATGTGTATGTTTACAACGAAAGTTTTATGCAAGTTGTAATTTAAAGAAGCAAGAGATAATGGATCCAGGAGAAAAACCATTCAAATGTGAAATTTGTCACAAAATGTTTCGCTACAACACTCACTTACTGAGGCACATCAAGATACATACTGGAGTAAGTTCATACAAATGTGAAGCTTGTGATAAAGTATTTGGTGACAATAATAATTTAAAGAGGCACATGAGGATACACACTGGAGAAAAACCATTCAAATGTGAAGCTTGTGATAAATGGTTTAGTAACAGTAGCAATTTAAAACAACACATGAGCCACGTCATGATCCACATTGGAGAAACGCCATTCAAGTGTGAAATTTGCAATAAAATGTTTAATTATAGTGATAGTTTGAAGAGGCACATGATGATACATACTGGAGAAACGCCATTTAAGTGTGAAATTTGCAATAAAATGTTTAATTATAGTAACAGTCTTAAGAAGCACATGATGATACATACTGGAGAAACACCATTCAAGTGTGAACTTTGCAATAAATTTTTTAATCGTACGGGCAGTTTGAAGAGGCACATGTTGACACATACAGGAGAAACACCATTCAGGTGTGAACTTTGCAATAAATGTTTTAATCGTACTGGCAGTTTGAAGAGGCACATGATGATACATACTGGAGAAAAACCATTGAAATGTGAAATTTGTGATAAACTGTTTCGTTGCAGCAGGGCATTGAGCAGTCATGTAAGGGTTCATACTGGAGAAAAACCGTTCAAATGTGAAATTTGCAATAAAATGTTTTCTGAGAATTGCAATTTAAAGCGGCATGTAATGATACATATGGGAGAAATTAAATGTGAAGTCTGTAATAAAAAGTTTCGTCTCCAACATAAATTAGATAGTCATATGAGTGTGCATACTGGGGAAAAACCATTCAAGTGTGAAATTTGCCATAAAATGTTTGGTGACAATGGTATTTTAAAGAAGCATTTGAGGATACATACTGGTGAAAATAAAATGTGAAGTCTGTGATAAAATTGTGTGTCTCTACACTGGACTGAATAGTCAAGACAGTACATATGTGAGAAAAATCAAAATAAATTTGAAGTTTGTGTTTAGCCATAATAATACATTGAATAGTTACATGATGCATATTTCTAAAAACCAATTGAAATGTAGTAAAAAAAGGATTTACTTAAGATCAGCATGTTTTAAAACTACAACATAAGCCCTTAAGATTTTTTTTTACAGACATTACATTAAACAAATGAGTCATTAAAACAAGCATGATTTGCAAGACATAAGAACAAGGAATAATACAGAGATACAGTTGGACAAAGTACATAACTTATAACATTAAGAAGTAAAGCAATATTAAAGGCAGTAATTAAAAGTGAATTTAGCATCTGGATCAATTAAAACCACAATTTAGGATGATTTCAATCAAAAGGAATAATTATTAGTAAGAATTGAAATTGAAGTGAAGACTCACCTCTTAGGACTAAAAAGTATGCTGCGATGCAGCTTACACTTTACTTAAAAAGAAAGTGTTTGTGCGTGATTGGATTTTTTACTTAGCTTTAATAATTTTTCAGTCATATCGCTACGATATCTGCAGTGAGGCAGTTTATAGTGATGGCTAGCACTGGGGCATCATGCTGCAGATATGCAGCATGATGTTCCACCCAGTCACATTATCCTGACCAAAGGCCGGTCAGTCCTAACATGAACCTCTTAATGCTGAGCAAAGAGCGAGGCAGCTGCTAGTACCATTTTTGTAAGTGTTTGTTATGACTCTGCCGGGGTTTCAACCTGCAGCCTCCCATATCCAAGGCAGATGCTCTAACCAGTTAGGCCACTAAAAAGAAAGTAGGTAATAGTCAAGCACTTAATTGTAGAGAAGACAAGGACAGATAAATAGCGTTGACACAAACATTACCGGTTGTTATCATTGTTTGGGAGGGGAGTATTATTTGCAAATATTACATTTGACTGTCTTCACCATTCCAGGATATAAATGAATTAAAATTTGAGTTTTTAATTCTTGGGATATCTAAAATATTTGAATATTATAAATTTTGTTTATTGTGTTTAAAATGTATTAAATCATATTTAGAATTTTAAAGTCTCTTGAGTCAAAACCCGAAGTGTATGCACCTTTAGGGTTGGCATTTTTGCCATAAGCAAGATTTTATGATAGCTGCATGTGTAATGGTAGTCATCGTACACAAATTTCAGAAAAAACTCATGTATTTTGTATTTTTTAAAGTTTTGTAGTGGTAATATCACTATGCCTTCCCATGGTTTGATGGTTCTTCCTGGGGTTTTCCTGGATTCTTCCTCACCCAGAGATAGTGGCTGCCATGTGTAGCCTATTATGTGCTGAAAAATGGTGTTAAACCCCACAAGAACAAGAACAGAAATGTCAGGCTAAGGGACAAATTGAATTTTTTGATGACAAATGTATGTTTGATTGTGAGTTTGTTGACTCTAGTTAGCTTATGATCAATACATTTCAAGAGATTTGCAATGAAGCATTTGTTAAGTGATGTTTTACCTGTGAATTGAGTTCCTAGCAGTTTAAATTTTTTTTTTTACAGTTTATGACAGTACTGCC
>JAECUM010018116.1:0-31570 GCA_016617855.1 Megalonaias nervosa
TATATATATATATATATATATATATGTCCTGCGACAGCCATTGTTTATGCGATCTATAGGTTAAATGAACCTTGAACGAGTTTTAGCATCCAGACCAACGATCATGTTATCCTGAATTGCGTAGCGAAAAGAATCACAGAACATTTTATGAACCCGTTACGAGGAGATGGTCTGACAAATCTGCGACGGAAAACAGTAAACAAATAGGCCAAAGGTGTTAGAGAGAATGGAGCCAGAATAAAAGATGTTGCTGAGTTTAAGAAAGTTAAAATTCCCGATTCAAGTGAGGACAATAACCAATGAGACCTTGTACAGGTTCAGGTATCAGACGGGAGGCACCCCGATATTAATAATTGACCACAACGCTCACGCATGGACGTCGAGCAAAACAAAATTTCAGCCCAGAAAAAATGGTGATATTTTGGTGTATTTATAGTATCATTAAAACCGATCCTGTGTCGGTGTGGCTGTTTCAGGATGAACCAGATGACGACATCCCCCATGCATTTCAATAATTCGTTTCACCGTCTGGCGAACTTTATCCTACGGAATCTCTACATGAGCAAATGACTCGGGTTTCAATAAAATACACAGCCGACACAGACCTAGTAAATGCATTACTGAGTATTTGTTTTACTATCTCATCTGTCGTTGCTCACTCTCGTCGGCAGAAAAATTCAAGGCGACCAACACCTCGAGAATTTCTTGAAGATGTTCAACGCTCGCATGTTGAATATGGATATGGAGGTCTCTGGAATATTAAATATGATTACACGGACGTTGTTTCGATTGACGCGGTTGCATGTTATCCCAGAAGCTTTCTTGAAATGGGTGACTGAAAGCTTTATTTTGAGAGATATTGGCATCCAACACCTGAAATGATTAGAGTTGCGATAAACGGTCCATTACCGGATTTTGATCTTACAGGATTTGCCAAAACTGAATCATTCGAATTTGCTGAGAATGTTCTTCCGGTCATTCCTGCTTGGTTTGGTCGTAATTTTAATGAACCAAATTCGGAGATAAATGTCATGGACAACTGTACAAGGAACAAACTTGGTTGGGCTCCATTAGTGCTATTGAGATTTATGCTTGATACGAAGATATTGTTTTCTCTGACAGTGAGTGAAACAATAATTTCATATAGACCACGATACGACGTCTGGTTGCCAAAACCAGAAAGTAACGACAAGAATGAAATATCGTTTGCAAGACATAGGCCGCAAACTTATTGGTAAATTTACACATGGAGTCTTATTTGACAATAATCGTTATTGCACAAAATTAATGATATACGAGGCAGAAAGCGACTTTATAATTGCTGATACGGCAAATAAAGGTGTGTTAGCGTCCAGGTAGTGTGCAAACCTACCAAATAGAACTAAGTTAGGTACTATTATCAGCTACTATGATGGTGATTCGCCGCAGTCAGTTCATTTGAGATCATCTATGCTTGCTTACACATCAATGAACCTATTAACGATGATTGTTCGATTTCCTAATGATTCTGTTAGAGTCGCCACAGATTCATTTTGCATCAACGAGTTAAACATAGACCTGTTAGATGAAGTTTTGATAAGTGTAGACGAAGCTCAGTGGAGGCACTGGTGACTAAACAATGAGCAAATATGTAATTATTCTGAATCAGCAGATAATAAACCTCATTCTTGGTACAGGAATGGACAATTGTCACAACCGTCATTGGCACCATCGGTTAATGACCCCGTGTCGCGACATAATACGGTTTATCTTAATGGTCCTGGTGGTTCTGGTAAAACTACACGTGCGTTAAGATTTTTCAAGTCCGACAACCCCACCGACATGGTAGTGCTAAACCCAACTCACCGACTTGCCATGGAGATTAAAGAGAGAGAGATGTTAAGTCTCACACTTATCACAGTTTCTTTCGATGGCGTGGTGATGAGTGGACTCCAGAAAGAATGCGTGAGAAACATATTCCTAAGATCATTATCTGGGATGAAATATGCACAGTATCTAAAGATACTTTAATAATGTTTCTTGATTGGTTACCGACAAAATGAACGGCGATTACATGTGTGGCGACTATGGTAAACCTCTCCCATTCACAGGAGAATCGCCACACGACTGGTTAAGCGAATACGTCGATTATTACGAGGAAATGTTAGAGGACCAAAGGGCTGTGGTGAATCACTGAAGAAGCTTAAAGCAAGGATAAGACTTAAATGCAACAACATTCAATGTAAAATGATGCGCAGTGAGATTCCAGAGACTACAATTAATAATTTCTGACATTTGTGGCGCCCTAATGACCTCATAGTTGGATCCCAAAAAATAGCTCGTGATTCACTTCAAAATAAATTATTCTCACTCCATAAGGAGAAATTTTCAAAAGTATTAGTCCCATACCCGCAGACAAAATATTGACATTGAGATTTAAAGATCCCAGAAGAAACAAAAAAAAATCATTCTTAATGATATTGCTGTTGTCCCTGCTGATGATGTTAAAAAATGGCTTTCGCACAGCGATCGTGCTGGACTCTAGATTACCCAATAACAATTCACTCATCGCTGGGACTAACAATCAATGATACCAATATTAGGATTGTCAATGATCGTGTAGAATGGTCAAATTTAGTTTATCTGACAGTATCGAGAGTTACACAAATGTCTCAACTACACAGGATGGTTTATACTGTGGAAGATAATCAACCTCAGAAAATTAATGAGACATCTGATATGTAAAAGAAAAAATTAGCTGGTTATCAACGAAATGACACAAAGCATAAACGCGAGTTGATCTTGATGTTGAATTCATCGTGGAGTTGCGACAACGACAAAATAATCACTGTGCTTGCTGTAACACAATAAAGTCATGGCAATATTCTCCTAATAACCCACGACAATTTACCGTGGACAGAATCAACAGTAGTCTCGGCCACACGCGTGTAAATGTGATGCTGACCTGTCTTGATTGTAACAGACCTAGGGGCGCTTGTGCCTTAAATTGCTGGCGAATCCATGCTGGTGATAATTGTGTAACTTCAGGAATTACTTGTAATTGTTCACTGACGAATCCACGTTGCGGAGTCATCGAATCTAGTCTGTAGACTGCAGGCCTACCCATAGATCTTACCACACTTGAAGTTTTATGTGTGGTTACACACCAGATAGGATTAGTTGTTCTTCCTTTACTACCTTCAGGTTCACCAGGTTCGTATAAATTCCTATCCGTCATCGTTACCGAGTAATGGTTGTTGTGAAGGAGAGTGCCGCTTAACTGGTATGTGTTTCTTCGCTATTGCATCGATGGGTTTCATGAAAATTCTACGCATGTCCTCGATACACTTAGAAGTCTTGCAACACATTCACGAGATCTGTCCTTGCTCAGTAATTCCTGGGCGTACTGATGTCCAAACAATCGCTCAGCAAGTGCTCAATAAAAAAATCGTTCAACGATTGCCTGATCGCGATGTATTGCGATGTGTCCACGTGTGATTTTAACTTAATGTTGTTGCATCAGCAATGTTACTGCACCAAGAAATTCTTTGCCAGGATCAACCGTGGCCATCTCAGGCCGCCTAACGGCCATGGTCGACGTTGATAAATTCGTTAAAACGCGGCTGAAACTTAAGATACTGTTTTAGTTGATAATGGTTCCTCTTCTTTGTATCTACTCGCGTATTTGTATGTACGAGTCTGTCGTTTACGTGCTGAGCCAACTGTAACAGTGTCATGGGGTAAAAACAAAATATCTGCCTGACGAACTTTGTTGGGAGTGCTAACATCAAACCGTCCATACTGAATTGTTTTAGGTGGTGGTAGATAAATCTGTCATATTGCTTGTCTGGACAACCAGTCTGCTGAAACATTATGCGCGACACCTGCTACATCAACGAGTTTACTAATCGCAGATATGCCTTTCCAGTATCCTCTCGGACTATAATAAACCGACTCAGTTATTATAATTATCAGACAATTAATTACCAGCCCCCACCGCTAATTTACCATTCATCGCCGAACTTAGCAGCCAATTGCCTAGAGATTCTCTTACAGATTTATTTGTGACTCAACTTGACGTCTGCGATATGTTGTTGTTGTAGATCTTCATTTTTATAGGCAACATCATGAACATGGCACGCTTGATCAATCGCATTTACTGGATATTCTCCTGGCGTTTGTTGATTTCTATCGTCAAGTTGAGTTCCAGGGCTACAATAATTATATCCCGGAAAATGTTTTTCAGCAGGATACTTAGTTCCTGGTAATCTACTAGTGCCTTAGCGATATCACCACCGCATGACGTCTCGTGAGACGCTACAAATGTGTATTTTTTAGTACCACATTTCACGCACATACCTGCAAGTTCACGTCGACGATTCCTTGTCATTATTGTCTTTAATCCACTAGTATCAGTGACTTTTTTGCATCGAACACAATATAAACTCATATACTTATCATATTTGTACAATATGAATGTGATTGACTTCACAGCAACGCGAGAGCAGGAACCAGTTAAGCATCATTCGTCATTGCCAAACTCTATTCGTGCCATTATCATTGGCCGATCTTTGTCTGGTAAAACTCAATTGTTACTTAACCTGATAATGAGATGGATCAGATGGGACAAAATTTATTTAGTGGCACCATCAGTGGATGACCGGCAATGCTATAATTTTCTCAAGGAATTCAATGAAAATGCAGTGTTGCTGGAAAAGGATGACGATGATGATAATGATGATAATAATGTTATTGAATTTATCACTGACATCGATGATGCGCCATCAGTCGATGATCTTGACAGTAGTATTAATAATCTAGTGGTATACGATATTGTTATGCTCGACAAACAAATCCAGCCAGAATATTCTCACGATATAGACATAAAAACACAGACGTCATTTACGTGACTCGACGATACGTTCAGATCCCTAAAGTGATCAGAGATAACTGCAATCTTTTGGCTGTCTTTAATAGCGTTGATACATATACGCTGTGAAATATTCATCAGACTTGGTGATCTGGTGCATGGATATGATTATGTTTAAAAATTTTGTCGCTAATGCTCAGAAAAAACCGTATGGATTCATTACAATAAATTTACACGATCCAAGAACACGATATCGCATTAGTCTTGATAAAATCTTTGGTTGAACTATCTGTCAGCGCTACCCCAGTGAGGAGATTCTTGGTTAAAAAGCGTCGATTACCCCCCACCCACCCACACACACACTTTTTAGGTGAAATGTTTCGCAATTTCCTGAAGCGATATTATAGCGAAATTGTTGCCCGGAGTTTGTTATAAGCCTTATTTTACCCGAATAATTTGCCTATTCAACCCCAGGTATAAGCCATATCTTGCCCGCATAATTGGTCTGCCCAGCCACCTGCTGCTGGACATATTAACAAAATATGGCTGCTTTCGCACACCCTTAAATGTGTTGCTTTGGGGTTTTTTCTACAATAAGTTAGATGTGTTAGTATTGATGGAATTTGTTGATGAACGCATTATTAGTCTGATGAGAATACCGCTTAAATCGTATCGTCTCAAATGGATACGTTATGGTGATATAGATATTTAAACATAGATTGCAGAATGTAATCAATTTTTGCATTTTTAAATAACTGCTTAATCACTGAAATAATACATTTGTTGAAATCTTACATTCTTCTTTGATTGTCTCAACAAATGATGGCATCTTTAAATTCTGGCGCACGTATTTATCATCGTAAGGAGTAGTTCCGCTTTTCTTGATCTATGATGATACACGATCAGAAAAGTTTAATGCAGATATCGATATCAGATCAAAGGAAAATGGTGTTAGGACCACAATATATACCATTATAACACATTGTAATACAATGCCCCACTCAACTAATTAGTTTTTTTATTGTATGTTGATTAGCTTTACCTTCCTCAGTTGTATTAGTCTCTCTTCCTACTCACTTGTATTACTGTCTCTACTCAACTCTATACTACTCTACTTGTTCAGTTGTATTAGTCTCTCTAACTTGCTCTACACTGCTCTACTCTACACTAGTCAGCTGTATTAATCTCTCGACTCTATTCTAAACTACTCTGCTTGCTCAGTTGTATTAGTCTCTCTTCTCTACTCTCTATTGCTCTACTATACACTAATCTGCTTACTCGGTTGTATTAGTCCTCTGAATTAACCTACAATACTCTATTTAGTTGTATTAGTCTCTCTGAATTAACCTACAATACTCTACTTAGTTGTATTAGTCTCTCTGAATTAACCTACAATACTCTACTTAGTTGTATTAGTCTCTCTGTTCTACTATACAAGACTGTTCTTACTCATTTGTATTAGTCTTTGCTCTATTTTACACTACTCTACTTACTCAATTGTGATAGTCTCTCTGCTCTACCCTACTCTACTCTACTTAATCAGTTGTATTAGTCTCTAATTTACTCTTCACTAATCTTCTTACTTAGCTGTATTAATGTCTCTGCTTCCCTATCCACGACTCTACTCTATTCTACCTCTTGCGTGCCAATTATAACGTCGATATATTTTACGACGATCTCATAAAAATTCACAAGGCCGTCGTTGGTGGAACTATCGATACGACCAGATTTTGGACGATAAATTTATGCATTGAAAGGAATAGAAAATGATGTAGCTTTTAAACAGATCTCCTTAAGATCTACTGCAAACAAAACACGCTATTTTCTTTTGAGCTCGAACTATTCGGTTCTTTATTGTTTCGGAGGAGACGGTCCTACTTCATTGTTTTCGCCAAAATTTCCATATTTACAGTTAAAGTATGTCGCTTACTTTCATAACTGCATGTGAAAATACTATCTTTAAATATTCTCTGAAAGACAATTGGTTGACAAAAGTAGCCAGTGAATGAGGTTGTGCGAAGACAAGGAAGTTCACTATTCCTTTTGAATGACCTACGGAAGACAAATAATATAATAATCTAGTTATGTCTTCATGCCTTGGCGACAAAACTGTCTTAGACTCTATTAGTCCCACAATTTTAAGAGTAACTGTTGTGGGAAAGACGGAAGAGAAACAAAGGTAAAAAGGTGATACAACCTCCTAACCATTCGTTCCATTTATAATGGTGAAACTTAATGAACCTCCCAAGATTTCCCAGTCTCTGTAGTACTTATCTCTTGCACAAGACAAAACAGAATGACCAAGGACGTGAAAGCGTAATGATGTATCATCCTGGAAAAAAAATGGAACGAAATGAACAACAAAAGTACAGTAGTCATACCACACGTGCCCAGCACCTACATTCTACAATGCGCAAATTGTTTTAGACCAACAGCAGACGCCACACCCTTAAAATTAAATTGTTTATAGACAACACTCTACTTTCTTACACGACTTATTACCCGCAAGAGTCAACCTCAGTACGTTTCTTACATGACGTATTATCTAGTAAGAGCCAAACTTAATAGTGTAATAATGCGTGTTTGACATTTGTAATATTTGATATAAGTAAACGGCTTCTATAAACCATGACTTTATTATTTTAGGCTGTGTCACACGCGAGTGTGTGCATAATGAGACAATAAAGAAGAATTATACACTAGTTTGAAAGATTTTACGTAGCACAATCGGCTATAGAAAAACAGTGTAGTTGTCTTAAAACACAATTGTTAGTTTGGGGGATATATAATTACCATACCTTTTGATTGCGTTAACGAGTTTGTAAAGAAAAGTCACTAATATTATTGACTGTGGCTATACTACATCTATTATGAGCGTCCAAAAATTACTGTAATAATAAGATTATTGATTGCCACAACACTGCGTATATTTTCTGTGGAAGAGTTAATCTGGTAGAGAATAATTTATACCAACTGCCGCGGAAAATGTTTTATTTAAAACCATTCCCGCTGAATGTAAATAAAGAAAATGTGACACAATGATGTATATAGTATTTTGAAAGAATTTATGAGCATATATGATTCTGGGATTAATATATTAGATCAGTGGAGTGTGCGTAACGTTACAGAAAAGATGAACTCTCTTTTTCACCTAATTGCATCCTACGGATTTGTCAAAGAGGCCAAAAGATTGTTGTGTGACTTATCAAACATATATTTGGAGCTTTTACATAAATTAATGAACTTAGGAATTATCTTTAATCAGCAGCAATTTAAACTTGGCAAATGTGATGAGAAAGAAACCTGAAAAGTCATTATTCATATTGTGCAGGAACAAATGAAGTCGCTGATGTTGACTGGACCACTTAGTACAGATAAGGAAACGAATAAATACTACAATAGTGAAGATGATGCTGACACTGAAACAACAAGCGAATATAATAGCAGTAACGAACATGACCAATGACGAATTAAGGCATGTTTTAGTATAATATGTAAAAGCAGAAATGAATAATAATGAATTTATTTGTCATGATAAAGAATATTTGGAAATGGTACAAGACCCTATGAAAAGGTAGCATTTTTGCGTTGAGTTATTTCGATGTAAAGATACAGACCAAATGGAGTCAATATTTGAGGATGATACACGAATCGTAGTCGGTTTCAAATTTAAAAACAAAGACTATAATACATTTGAAATTCTTGCATGTGAGCGTAAAGTATATGGTGAGTTCTCATTTGGTGTGATGCATTATCAAAAATGGTAAATATGCAGTAATTTCCCCAAATATCAGCGTGAAGAAACTTTTCTTTGCACAGGAAGATTGTTTTGTTTTGATACCACGTGGTAAAATATCTTGCTTGCGAGACACTAACTTGCATTATAACATTACAGAAACATATGTAATTAATCAACAGCATCAAACCCACTACCATCCAACAGTGTATAATATGGAAAAACTTCGGTCTAGGATACATAAATAATATTTTCTATTAAAGAATATAATACTCATATATATATATATATATATATATATATATATATATATATATATATATATATATATATATATATATATATATATATATGTATATATATATATATATATATATATATTGTAATGAGGGACTTTAAACATCAAAGCCTCCTTAATTGATTTGGCGATCGTTAACTAGGGAATGACCTCCCACGGTGTTATTGCCCAGTGTGGACGGATAGATGGAACGTTAACAGATAGCTGAGCAAGGCTATTGAAAGAAATAACAACTACGAGCCCCCTTTTTCCAATAAATAAAAATAAATTTAATCAATTAATACATAACCAAAATTTCACTTTCCAATCCAACAGTTTGACTAAAACAAATGTAATCAATCAATACATAACCAAAATTTCATTTTTCAATCCAACGGATTTACATTGATAGAATTTAGTCGCAGTGTTCAATTTACATCATATTACGAGTAGTGAATTTAGAGTTAAATTCCACGCTTGACAGCATCACCTGGCGTCTGTCTCCTCTCGTCTGGTTTCCACGTCTAATGCGTGCGCTTTGGTCCTCTTTCTGACCCCTGTTTATTCCGACCTCTCTTAGATGCGGATTTCCCCTTGACTCATCGGGTTTTCCTTTTACTTCTTTCTCCTTTCTTCGAGGATATAAAGCTGTTCCCTTAATGCTGTTCTTTCTTTCTCCCCACACAATCGTGTGTCATATCTATATAGCCTGTCGTTTTTTTCCAAGACAGCTATCTGACCTTTCTTCGTTAACGAGAGAAACACAATTATATTGTTCCCACGGAGTCAATCTGACTTCTCCCAAGCAAGATTCTCGACTACAGAAATTTGACTAAAGTTGCTCCTATAAATTCTAAGTCTCCCAAAGTGTACGCCTTAATTCTTACCGACCAATCGGAAGTAACTGTTCCTAAAATTCTCCCCTAATAATCCTGTCTTTCATCAGACTTCACCAGCCTAAAATATGCTGCAATTAGCTTTCCTTTGAAGATCAATTATTTGACATAAAGTCCTCTCCCGACTGATACTGTTGTAACTCTATGTACGCTGTGTCACTATACCATTACGATGACTCGGTCAAATTTTACTGAAGCTTAACGTAGACCCTTTTATGTTTCAGAGATGAAATAAGAGAAATAGCAGTGAACTTTCTCAAGACCTTTTGGCTTGACTAAGCTAACTTCAGTGCACAATTTATTCACATTAAGTTTCAATAAGTCTTCAAAATTCGCCACATTACATAGGCCCCTCTTTAAAAGTAAAATCTGGGATTTTGCTCTCCGAATTTTGAAGTTGCAGTTCAAGTCATTGTTTACATGTCCTGAAGTGACCTCTTCACCTCAGAATCAACTAATCTACTCATACAATCTGCTCCCACATTTGAGCTTCCTTTAATGTAACGCAATTGAACTTGATATTGCTGAAGAAATAACGACCATCTCATTAAACGACCATTCGTCAATTTAGCTTGGGCCAAATAAGCAAGACGTTGGTGGTCCGTTTCAAGAATAAACTTTCGCCCATACAGGTAGCGCTGGAATTTAGAGGTTCCAAAGATAATCGCTAGGCATTCCCTTTCGGTAACTGAATAATTACGCTCAGCGGGACATAACTTTCTACTACCATATGCAACAGGGAATAAGTTCCCGTCATGTTCCTGCAGTAAAACTGCACCAAGACCACTGTCAGAAGCGTCGGTACGTAAAACAAAGTCCTTTGTCACGTCCGGTAGTCTCACTACGGCGTCTGACGTCAACCTGTATTTCAATGTCTGAAATGCCCTCTCACAAGCGTCGGTCCAAATAACTTTCGTCGGAGCCTTCTTCCGTGTCAAGTCAGTCAACGGACTAGCAATAGCGCTGAAATTTGCACATACTTATGATAGTCAACACAAAAGCGGTGTTCACCATCTTTCTTCTGTACTAAAACAACTGGTGACTATATGCGGATTCGGCTAGTTCAATCACCCCTAAGTCAAGCATAGCTCGAATTTCGTTCTGTACGGTTTCTAACTTCGCATGAGGAAGTGGATAGGGTTTCAGTTTCACAGGCGTTTCATCCAGTAACTTCAAACTGAACTCCTCCAAGTCCGTCATACCTGGTCTTTCGGTCAAGATACTTTCGTAGTCGTGGATTATCTCCTCCACCTCTTCACGTTGTTCTGAAGTTAACGTTACGTCAAGGACGACGTCGACGTAGGTTTCATTCCTCGTCAAAGGACAACTAGGAAGTCCTTCCGCCACTCCTCCGTTGTCGTCGGGTTCTTCAGTCACAACTGTAGCAACCACGAACTCAGTAGGTGTCTCCCTTTCACGGTAGCGTTTAAGAAGGTTAACGTGGTGCAACTTCTCTTTATCTCCCACCTTGATGCGATAGTTCTGTCCACCCTTCTTTTCCGTTACAACGAACGGTCCTCTCCATGATACTTGGAGTTTGTTGTGTTCCAACGGTAACAACAACAACACCTTGTCACCCACTTCAAACTTACGTTCCTTCGCCCTCTTGTCATAGTACTTGGCTTGACGTCCCCGTGCGTCACAGAGATTCTTCCGGGCCAAGTTGCAAATTTCTTCCAGCTTGTTACGGAGGTCAACAACATACTGATACGTTGTTCGTACTTCCTCGGATGCCTTTTCATCCGTCCATAACTGTTTCAATACGGCCATGGGTCCTCTCACTGTCCTCCCATAGACTAGTTCGAATGGCAAAAATCCTAGACTAGGTTGGGGTACTTCGCCGTACGCGAAAAGTATTGCGGGAAGGTATCGATCCCAGTCCCTAGGTCGACCTTCGCACAATTTCTTTAGAGCTTGCTTCAACGTTCCATTGAAACGTTCTACTAGACCATTGCACCGCGGGTGATACGGGGTAGTAGTCAGGTGCCCAATGGAAAGTAACCGGTTCACTTCTTCCATCACCTGGCTAGCAAACTGCGTCCCTTGGTCAGTTAGTATTTCGTCAGGAACACCAACTCTAGACCAAACTCCTAACAAAGCTTCAGCCACCGTAACTGAATCAATGTTCTTTAACGCAAAGGCCTCCGGGTATCGGGTAGCTTAATCAACAATCGTTAGCACATAACGATTACCACTTTCCGACGCAGGCTTTATCGGACCTATCAAATCCATAGCCACTCTTGAGAAAGGTTCATCAGTCAGAGGGGTGGTTCCTTTGTGGTACTGGGCGATGTGAGGTCTTAGGTGCCACCCGCTGACACTTGTCACACGACAGACAAAACCTCCTTACATCCCCATACACACCTGGCCAGTAGAACAACGCCCTTGCAACTGTGTTGTCCACTCATTAATCATTAATGTTGTATGAAAATAACGATAAAAGTATTAATAATCCCCGTTTCTAAATGAATTTAATATGATACACAATTTCATCGCAGTCCTTTCTGTCTTTGGTTCCCCCTCCTCTCTCATGTATAAGGGACAAAATACGCAGAAATCTGGAGTGAGAGAGAAAAAGAATTTGGAATGGATTAAAACCTTGAAATTGAACCTACACTAAGTAATCTGCAAGAATATGGTTTGTCGTAACGGTATGTCTGCGCTTCCATTGGAATTTTTCTACAGTATTTATATAATCAATGATACAAAGTTGCAGACCCTGTTGAGATTATACGGTACATTTCTCGGTTACGCGTGGTACACCTACTGTGATGTATTTAATGTTTTGTTGTTGTTGTTTCTTAAACCTATTATGATGTTTTAAAAATCGATTATTATTAATTAAATATGAAAATGTCCAAAGGCCTCTCTCTCTCTCTCTCTCTCTCTCTCTCTCTCTCTCTCTCTCTGGACAATCGTAGCAAGATACGGGCGAAAATCAATGAAAAGACGAGCGTAGAGGATTTTCACTTGTGTCATCCCACGATGTCTCTGGACTTATGAATGATGGTAAAAGTTAAGTCAAACCGACCAAATCGTCCTACTCCAGTCGCTGTTGCTGTCGAAGCTGTTGCGTATGTTCACAACCATCACTGACTTTGCTGTATTACAAACACCACTGCTACAGAGGCTGCCCCAAAAGCACAGCCATTACAAGTACCCGACTTTTGGTTTCACAGCGCAGTGGTTATTTAGAATAATACACAGCAATCATCCCACATTTATACAAAACAGGCAGAGATGACAGATAACTTCTATCAAACATGATTCCTGAAATCACGTCAGTGTTACAGTACCCTCGTATCTCAGCTTTAAAGCGGATATTATTCTTTTTACTCATTTGACAATGCCGTTTAATCGCAAGTCATCAGACAAGAAAGGATTTTAAGTCGCATTGCCTTAGTTTCATTGTGGTCCACGTATAATCTTAAACCGCAAAGGACAAAGATGCTATTGATGATGAAATCGACAAAGGATTAGAAAGAATTCTCGACACAATGGGAAAATTTATCCACGCAGGTTCAGAATGGACTCTTGGCAGATTCTTGCTATTGCTACTTGAAGTGCATATTTTCCCGCTATACTCTAGGCGCTGATAGAGTTATAGTGCTTGTTTAACCAACAATACTCGAGCAGCCCCATAGGTAACATTTTTTGCGCTTGCAAGTTTTCAACGGCAGCTTCACCTCTCCAATAAGGGCTGTGGCATATTTTGGATAAAGTCCGCTCTGAAACCATTATGTCGATATCTTTTACCTTCAGTATGAAGACTTTTGTCTGCCTCCTAAAATTATCTTTGCCTTCATGCGGCCTTTGATGATCCATCTAGCGATTTGTTCTCATAGTGTAGAATTAATTGCATTAGGTCATGGATGACATCTATATAGACTTGTTGACATATACGTATATCCTTTCATACTTTATAAGCCTTTATCACGCAACATCAACAAGATGTATTTGTTGCATTTCACCAGGCTTTGGTTGGTTTTTATAATCAAGCCGTGTGCGAGAACCACAGTAATTGTATCCGCTATGTGCTTTACACCAGGATATTTACTCCATGGTATCCTAGTAGGTTTTTTCAGTGCAACTTGGAAGGTGCGATAAACGTAAACTTCTTTCATCCAGATCAAGCCGAGTCATACCAAAGACTTTTAAAAATGGTACTGACAGCTTCCTCGCTTGGCGCTCAGCATTAAGAGGTTAGTGTTAGGACTAGTCGGTCTGGTGTCAGGATAATGTGACTGGGTGGGGCGTCATGCTACATGTCTGCGGCATGATGCCCCAGTGCTAAACATCACTATAAACTTACATTGCAGACATCGTAGCGATATGAATGAAAAATTGTTAAAGCTACGTTAAAAATCTAAATCACACACACACACACACACACACACACACACACACACACACACACAGATCAAATAGAATATTTAGTGATCGCATCTCTACCATTACGTGTTTCGACTCGAGTTAGATTTGTGGTATAAATTTTCATGCGGCATCTCACAGAGAATGAGGACATACTATATAATATATTGTATAATACAACAATTGTGTTGATTTACGACATGGCATCACGAAAAACTAAAAGATCAGAATTTAAAAGAAAACAAAGATGCTTTGAACTTGTCTAGAACATTAAGCAGGCCACAAAAACAAACGTCCAACAGGTGGTAGCTCTGATGGAAAGACAAGAAGAACCTAGTAAAGTTCGTAAGATAGCTAAACGGGTCCAAGACATAAAGAAACCTACGAAGGCAACCGAAGAGACTATTGGACACTTGGCAGAGGCAACTGAGGGAATCAAACAAGACGTAAAAGGACTTTTAAAGATCACAAAAGACGAATGTGTCAAAGACTTAACTGACAAACTTCCACGATTCACGAAATGTTTAATGGATACAACAAAACCGCAACATTTTAACGACTTCAATCTCCAGTGGATCTTTCAAAACGTATGTATTTCCAAATTCATATCTCCTACAACTGAGATCAATTATTTGATAAACAACCAATAGGGAATATAACTGATTTGTGGACCAAGCGGTTGTACATTGAAATAACTGGCTTTGGACGCGCCTCTAGCCGGCTATATGACTTTTAAATGGAAATAACTGGATTTACGTAATCTGGACGCGTTCACCCAGCCTACCAAGATCGTACATAGCCAGTGGAGACAGAATAGGAGAAACAAGTAGACCAAACATTTGCGATAAAAGAAAAACAAGCAATGTTACTAGAACCATTACGCAGGTTTGCTGTAAAAATATTACTCCAAATGCCTGAATCCCAACCCGAAGAAATATTTGAATCTGAACCCGAAGAAGTTTACTCTAAACGGGCACAAAAACATTCACCCCCATGAAAAAATAACCTCAAGCCAAATTTCTAAGCGAACACGAACATGGAAAAGTCGCTAGAGTCTAGAGTAACAACCTGCATCTGAATCATGCATACCGAAAGAAAAGTACGAATTGATAACAGAACAAATCAAAGTGTTGCAAAAGCAATAACCAAAGAAAAGAAAAGCTCTTGGTGGACTAAGTGACCTGAACAACTAATGAGGTGCAAAATAATAGTTGCTGTAGTTACTATTCCAGCCACACCAAGACCAGCATTTGTTGCAGCGGCGATTCGAAATGACATATACACACTCTATCCCATATGATTCTGTTCTTTTTGGGGCACTTTCAGTTTCACTGATTATAATCAGTGAGTTGTACATGCACATTGGCTTATTTACCCATGAGCAAGAAATCATCAGGTATTGAGGCAATGGCCTACATAAAAAAAAAGAAAAAAAAAAAAAAAATTTAAACCAAACGATCCATTTCGCTACTACTCGGGAATGGTCCCACAGGCGATATTGCATTGTAGTTGCTGTGGGTTAATTACAGTTGGCATACTATCTGATCACGACCGTTTGATTGTATTTTTGCAAATTACTCTTTTGTGTTTGCGGCAGATAGTGGCGTCAGTGGAATCTGCCAGAAACCTTTTAATAGGTCAAACTTGGTGCCGTGTTGCTTGCATTTCCAATTTTGTCAGTGCAGTCATTTATTCTTGGGACTGAACAAAATTAGTCCATTTTGTTAACACTGTTGACTTTTCTACAATCAGTACACATACGAAATGTATTATCAGGTTTAGGCTCCAGAATACATGGTGAACTCCTATTACTTTTACTTGGTTCTATACAATCATTGTCCTGCAAACATTGATTTTTTTTTTCAAACACTGCTGCTCGAGAAGTTTCATCGTGTAAGGATGCTGTTAGGCAGTTTTCAAATCTATAATTTCAACTACATGATATATTTTCGTTGTACATATTTTAGCAGAAGCAAACAAGTGCTCATACTCATATAATAGCTCTTTTAATTCATTATTTTCCTGAAGTTGTAGATGTAAACGTTTCGGGTCCACATTGTTTAATATTTCTGAATTTCGAAGTCACTACAGTCAGATTGCATTCCATCATTTACATCCTCACTATATGGGACAGGTACAACTAAATTAACTGAATGATTAACTGGAATGTATCTACCAAAATACTCATTTAACATAATTATATAACACATCTGTGTCTGTTGTCTACTCCAAGAAGTATTAACCATATAATTTAAGCCATTTTCCTTCTTTTCAATTGTAAAAGACTATAAAATTTATCCCGAAGATTATTTTGAGGTGAACCAAAAGTCTGTCACCGGGATGAAAACTCATTTCTAATATATTTCTGTCATGCCTGAACTTTTTGACTGAGTAGAGTAAAGATTCGTTCTTGCTACTTCACAAATTATATTTGAAATAAAAAACACACAAGAAGATTAATCAGGGATCTTCATTTGAAAGAAGTTCATCGTTTAATAACTTCAATGGTCCACAGACATTATATCCAAAAACTGGTTCAAAAGGTCAACAACATAATCAGCACTTTCTTGTTCTAATATTACATAGATGCGCGTACGCATATTAATTTAAACACCACGTGTCACCTGTCCGCAACGTGAAAAAAAAAAAAAAACGCCATTAATTTTGTGGACGAAGTTAGAATTCGTTGGGTATTATGAACTCGTAAAATACGAAAAAGTTACAAACATTTGACCAGGATTGATTTGTTATATTCATGTTGTGAATAAAAGAAAATGTGTTTTTATGAAAACTAATTGACTGAATATGTTTCAAATAGTCAGCGTGTGCGTGGCAGAGAGTACGAAATGTTTAGAACTTCATTTATTCCAAAAAATCTGACTTATGCCGAAAGATTGTAAGCATATTAGCTACTATATTTCAAAATAGTGCTTAACTTCAATCTCAGCTGATTAAAGGACGTGATTTCAACACGTATTTAACTACAGATATTCAATATTGGGATTTTCTAACTTGTTGAATGTAAACATCTTGCTCATAAGTGATGGACAAAACTAGCAATGGTCTCTTCCCTATCACCCGATACATTTACCTTTCATTGAAACATCAGAATTTCTGATTTAAGTACATATAGATTGAATCATAGATTGAATAAGCACAAACTGTTGAAAATGTAAATGTGCGCTTATTGACATAAAAACAGGGCTGAACATAAAATCTACCTACATACCTACCTAACTACCTACTCTCCTACCGACCCACAAACATAGATACTTTAGACAAAATTCAAATATGTTAGACCATAGAAGAAAAAAAGAGAACTGCAGCTTGTATGCATTGCTCACCAACAGTAAACATGGATAGATAGATAGATTGATGTTGTTGTTGTTATAGGGTTTAACGCCATTTTTCAGCACTAGATAGGCTATACATGGCGGCCAGTATTAATGGTGGAGGAAGAACCCTGGAAAACCCCGGGAAGAACCACCGACCCACGAGAAGCTACTGGCAGGCTTTCTCACGTACGCACGTTAGCCGAGCCTGGACTCGAACTCACGCAGACAGAGGTGAGATGGCAGTGATCCGTAACGATCAGCGCTTTAGACCACTCGGCCACTCGGGGCCCCGATAGATAGATAGATAGATAGATAGATAGATATAGAATCATTCAAAAAAACAAATATTGTTTTAAGAAAGTTATACGGTGTACACTTAGTTACAAATGAAGACAAGTTCACAAGTAAACTGTTACTGCAGGATGAACATGTGGATTTCACGGGTACGATTTCATTTCAAGAAAAGTAGTAAGATCTGGTTTCAAATATGCCACTCATTCCATGCTGAATATCTATATATATATATATATATATATATATATATATATATATATATATATATATATATATATACTATATACTATACTAACAATATATATATAAAGAGGCTACAATCCTTATGGCGAAAAACGGCCCTTTCAAGCGCACTGGATCCAGCAAGGGATCACGTGTGTCAGGGATTGATATAGATAAATGCAATAAACTGACGACGAACAGTGCAAAATTAGTATCTTAAGAGTCGAAAGCGCTCAGGCTAGTTAGATACTAGTTTTGCACTGTTCGTCGTCAGTTTATTGCATATATATACCGGACTGATTTTTGCCTATATCTGAGCATTGTGAATTTAGAGATGGCATCTAAAGTATGTATATAGTAACAAAGTGTGAAAATAATTTCACTTACATAATCGTGTAGGTTCCTGTCTAGCACCCTGAAAAGTCACGCTTTCAGTTGCCAGACTAATCTAATTACATTGCCTGATATCTTTGACATTGACCTTTTCTTCCAGATAAGCCTACGCAATTTGATATATTTGAAACATTCAAGAAGATCCGGTGTACATGGCAATTCCCTCCTATGAGTTGTTAATGTCTATCCGTCTGTCTGTCTACTCGTCAGTTGGTACGTCATTAGCATTTGACGGAAGAGTTGCATTTTGTTCAGATTTTTCATGCACTTTTTGGTACCAAGTGTCACCTGATATATTGATCCTCCATTTAGATATTAGTACGTTCAGAAAATAGATCACTGTGACCTATAAATTAGGTTCCATAGACTGTGTTACGCTTTTCGGCAAGTTCAGTTTCTTAGACACTATTGCCTAAAGAGTTACATAACTTGATACATAGATTGAGAAACATGAGTAATACAATGACCTTAATTTCATATTCCAATTCTCCGGATTGTTTTGCAGTTTTGATATTCAGACATTTTGTGAAATTGTTGTTAGAAAGCAGTTTGGAACAAAGTACCTGGTAGTATAAATTAGGCACACGTTGAAGAACCCTGCTCGTACATACTTCTAAAATATTGATTGTACAGGGATGCTTTTCTCTTTTTCCTGCCTAAGTGGCATTTGAAAACTGATGAAAGAATGATTAATTTTAACCTTGATCAATGATCTCTAATTCTTGCATTCGTTTTTTTTTTTTTTTTTTAAACTTGATCGATGATTCTCTACAACATGTTCCAAAACAATCCACCCAGCCACCTCCCGGTACTCACCCCAACCCCTGACAGTGAGCCATATAATAAAACCCATTACATATACGACGCATCCTCATAAATCGATTGGATATATGAAGTTCAGTCGTGCTTTTTTTAAATGTCAGCATTATTGACTTCTCTTTACAATAAACCTTTGACACGCTCCAATGAATCACTGGGGCTGAAGCAAAGGATGACAGCCTGATCATATTTTTAAAAAAAAAACTCGTTCACAAGCAAAACTGTGTCAGTTTGACCTCCATTAGTGTAGAAGGATGTTAAGAATAGACCCATATGACATCGATGTGGTGTGCACTAAAGGTGCCCAAGACTTTGCGAGGCCTGTCTTCTTGGTTTTGGAGTGCGCTGAGACGACAGCAGATTGTGACATAGATAAAGGTATTTTGATATAATTAACACTATATTTCTGTATTATTTAATTTCATGCATTCTTTTACAACTCTTTGGTGTTAACTAACTAACAGAAAGAAACGAAACCAACAAGTTTAGCCAAATCAACAAACAATTTAAATCTCAGTCACAATGTAAAATTTTAATAGGAATTTACAGTATTGTGAATTAAATCGCAAATAATCATAAATGTTCTATCAAGTTTAGAATATTCCGAATGAATTCCATGTCTTGAATGTGCCGATGTACCAATAATCTTGAACGAGATATGTACTGAAATCCTTGGTGTATCCCAATGCTATAATGAAGAATGTCTTTGAATGAATTTATAATAATTCAAAAGTACTGATTTAGCCCTATATGTCAATGAGCACTTTGTAATTCCAATGGATAATTTAAATAAATCATTCCTCTCAAATTATACCTGAACGCGACAGTAAACGGTTCCAGACTGATATGAAAAGGAGCAATGAATTATATCATTGACAACACACTTATATAAAACCTTAGACTTAATAAAAAGACCAGGATGTGGGCAAGAAGTTCGTTTCCAGAACAATCTAAGTTTGTACAACAAAATAGACTTTGAACAGAAATATCAGTAAACAACCTATGTATAACTTACAAACTTGATAAAAACAGGTACCAAACAAAACTCCAACCTTAATCGTGGACATAAGTCAAGCATACAACACAAATTAAGTATGCATAACATTCAAAACAGTACAAAACCTTTAAATACATTTCCATATTCTCTTCTTAATAATAAAGATTTCCTTTTGTTATTTGATACACAAAACATTTTTAAATTAGGCTATCATCAGTTAGGGACGTGTCATAAACTCGTTTATTATTCAAATAGAAAACTAGTACGGCTTGTGTCAGATCTTATCCATTTCGCATAGCGTTTGCTGGCTATATTCACGTTTCGTTCAATAAATGAAGGCGCACCCATCTATCTCTCTTTGTTTCTGTATCATTCTTTCTCTAAATAATTTACCAGTCTGTCCTTATAGTTAAGTCCAATACAAATTTGTTCTTACGGTTAAGTCGATTGATGTTTTGACAATGCAGTTCTGGAAGCTTCGTCATGTTTTCTGTTCTGAAACAAAGGCGTCGCATAAGTGTGTGGACAACATATACTGTACATTTTCAGTGAAAACGTCTCTCAAGCTGATATTTTAATAATACATTAGCAGCACATCTTTTTTATATTCTGAAGGTTTGCTTTCTCGATTTTGTAAATGATAATATCTCGATTTATTTTCAGCAGTCGACATTTCCGATGCACATGTTGACCACATATTTGTAAGCGTTTCACCTGTGAAAGCAGTACTTGCCTTCACATCTGACATTCTTAGTCTATCCTGGTTTTGCAACAAGGTGACAGTCAGTTAAAAGTGTTTCGAACTTTTGATATTTGATACAAAGTTTTGATTTAATTTGATTTTGTTTCAAAACGTACATTTCTTAGTATTATATATTTGGATTCTGATACAAGTTTGCGCATATGTATCCAGTCAATTACAGGTATTTTGAAATAGCGAAAAGCAGTAGATTCTAGAGGTAGGATGCGCTAATGTACCAGCTTTTATAAACTTTACCCTTGTATATCACCATAATCTGAAGTCATCTTCATTATTTACTACAAAGTTTAACATCGTTTGACCTTTTTAACATTTCCAAAATGAACATTTTGGCAGCCATTTATTGGCAATAGATTGGATGCAACATAATGACGTCACAACTATATCCATCATAGCACATACGATTGCCCCGAATAGTTTTAAATTAATTGGCTCTCTTCAAAACTGCTAGGTAGATTTGAACAAAATGTTGTTATATACTTCCTTTTACTAAACGTGTAGTATATTATTTCAAAGACAAATGAAAATAAGCGCTCATTTTCCTTTAATGGAAAAGGAGTTAAAGTCGGAGCATACATATGACACTTTCGGTTCAACGCTCAGTAAAATGTGGCATAAACGTGATCGTCAGTTAAATGGGTAGCGGGTGAAGGCAAGTTGTCCGTGCATTTATCTATTTACCGCCTTTCTGTTAATATCTAATTTAGCCAGATGTAATCTGCCAAGACCACCATTAAAATAAATATAACTTACTATATTTATGATCTGCTAACAAATGAAAACGTTTGCTTTTTATGTACAATTCTTTCATAATGTAATTAAAAAATTTTGATAGATTCAATAATAAATTTAAAAAAGTAAACATAAACAAAATAAATTATGCAAAGGGTTCACATAATTAATGCCAAAGATTTCATTATTTTTACTTCGTTGAGTAATTACTGTTTTAATTTTTATGTACCTTTTTATTTATTAGACTAATGCTCTTGATGAAATATTTTACTTCGTTTATGATCAATTTACAAATGGGACCGCTCCGGTGGCCTAGTGGTTAGAGCGTCCGCCTCGGATGCGGGAGGTCGTGGATTCGATCCCCGGTCGAGTCATACCAAAGACTTACAAAAATGGTACTAACAGCTGCCTCGCTTGGCGCTCAGCATTAAGAGGTTAGTGTTAGGACTGGTCGGCCTGGTGTCAGGATAATGTGACTGGTGGGACATCATGCTACATGTCTGCGGCATGATGCCCCAGTGCTAGACATCACTATAAACTGCCACACTGCAGACATCGTAGCGATATGACTGAAAAATTGTTAAAGCTACGTTAAAAATCATAATCACATCACATCACATCACAAATGGGAAAAAGGCAAAGTCAGGTTTAGACTATGCAGCCTTTGATAAGAGAGATTGCGAGTCAGCTATGTTTAAATAGTCCATGAGAGTTTTAAATGATCAAATAGTTTCCATTTTGAACATGAGCAAAACAAAGCAACTAAATGAAGTACAGACACAGGGAAGAAAGTCAGTAAGAAAGAAAAGAATTTATTTTTTACAAAAATGGTTATATACAAAACAGCTCCTGCTCGCTGTTTACATCAAATATGATAAATTATGCACACGGCGACTGTGTACATCAAATATACAGTTGTGTACATATATCTACCCCAAACTTGCGCTGTTTGGTGCACATGGCTTTTATTCAAATATATCTTCGACCTATACCAGAATACAAACATATAGTGATCGGACCACTAATTCTTTCCCATATATATATATATATATATATATATATATATATATATATATATATATATATATATTTGCCATGAGTGAGTGAGTGAGTGAGTGATCGATCAGTGCATGAAGCGCGTGCGCGTGAAGGGGACGAATACGTCGAGCGCCTAGCACCTAATAAAAGCTCTAGGCATCGTCATATCGGCTCGGGACCAACAACATCCTATTCATTTTGTATAGGCCTGTGGTGGTGATCACAATTTGAAAGAATTATAGCATTTGAGTATTTAGGGTCTTCGTGTCTGATAGGTTGTCATTTATGTGTTATCGTGTTGCTATATTGGAATCCCGGCGTGCAGGTTGTGTATCGTATTTGTCTCGTTTGTAACATTGTAGATCTAAGTATTTGTTCTGTTCTGTTTTAGTATCGTATATTAAGTATTCGTTCTGTTTCGTTGTAGGTTTTTCTTTTATCTCGTATGTTTTCATGACGGATAATAAACCCCACGACCTGCGAGTGTTGTGTTAGCTTCCTTTTATGCAACGACCAGCTCACACATTTATGGAATCTAAGGAAGGGTTAGAAATGCAATACATGTTTGGAAAATGTGGGTGATACTAGAACACGAGACATAAGGAAGGGTATAAATGCCATACATATATGGAAAAAATGCGGGTGATAGTAGAACACAAAACGTATGGAAGCGTTAAAATGCCGTAAATGTGTGGAAAATGTGGATGATACTAGAACAAGAGACGTAAGGAAGGGTAATAAATGCCATACATGTATGGAAAATGTCGGTGATACGAAAACACGAAACTTAAGGAAGGCTTATAAATGTCATACATGATACATATATGGAATATGTGGGTGATACGAGAACACGAGACGTAAGGAAGGGTTATGAATGCCATATATGTATGGAAAAATTCTCAAGACGATATGGGTTTCATGACGACACGAGCAAGCAGCATGGGTTAAATGTTAAAGAGCACGTAATCAAAGACTAACATACAATATCTGTTCTCATGATCATAAAGAGGTCTTTAATTTACACAGCTGTGCTGTCAGAAAGAGTATCCTCTCTCAAATATTCAAAACTGCATATAATATTCTAGTATCATATTTATTCTATACTATAATAATGACGCAACTCTCTTTTTTGTATAATTTTGCATGATTTGAAATCATATTTTAAATTTTGCATAACCTCTAACAATTGACTATTTCATAGTCTGCTCATAGTCTGCTCTGAAGCACAGGAGTAACAGTAAATGAACACCATACCTTCCTCACAATACAAATATCGGGAAGAAATGTGACTTGACTTGGAAAGCATTATTATATTGAATAACTACATACAGCCCTATATGACTGCCTAGTGTAATCTAAAATCATGTTACACTTTAAACTGGTGACACGTGTCTGTAGCGCTACTGGTACTACAAATCGACTTTCAGTCTATGTAATATAGTTGAGAACAAAATATTTCATATTTTTGCAAGTGACTCTGGTGAAAGGCTATTTTATTAATGCAGACCACGGAGTCCCTCACCCACTCATCCGTTTAGTAGCACGAAGCTCAAGAAAATGCTGCAAAAAACATGTTTTTTATAGATGCTGAAAAAAATTGTCTAACGCTAACGAATGAAAGCATGTGTGGTTTGTATCCCAATTGAATGAAGAAATAAATTTCATTACTAATTATTAACTCTAAGTTCAAATAGAAAAGAATTAGTGGCCCGATCTCTTCGGCCTGTTTCTGCACCGAAGTAAGGTTCCCATGTTGGAAGGAATGTGATACAATTGATCGTTCCTTGTGCGCGCCATACTATAGAGAAATCGGGCGTGTTCATGTCCGTGATTAGAAGCTCTATGTTGCATAATTTCATGCTCGTTATATGAATGACATGCTGTCAATACTTCATGTCTGTTGATGAATTATATATTTTCATATGTCCGTATTTTTGTGAATATAGAGATGATATGTTCGTTTCCTACGTTAATACCGGATATATTTCATATTGTCCATACACTATAGAATCCGTGCCATGTAATCTCACATTATTGAATCGAGTTGTTCTTGCATTTCTTCTCATAAACTCGATGATGTCGTATTCCAACGGTTGGGATCCATAAGAATCGAAATAGTCCACACTGTGTTCGTTGGGAAAGTAGACGGCCACCCAGTGAGTTCCTGGTTGATGACTGACGTCAGTGTTGGTGACATGAGATTGAATATCTTTAGGTTTGTGATGAGGATGTGATGTGATGTGATTATGATTTTTAACGTAGCTTTAACAATTTTTCAGTCATATCGCTACGATGTCTGCAGTGTGGCAGTTTATAGTGATGTCTAGCACTGGGGCATCATGCCGCAGACATGTAGCATGATGTCCCCACCCAGTCACATTATCCTGACACCAGGCCGACCAGTCCTAACACTAACCTCTTAATGCTGAGCGCCAAGCGAGGCAGCTGTTAGTACCATTTTTGTAAGTCTTTGGTATGACTCGACCGGGGATCGAACCCACGACCTCCCGCATCCTAGGCTGACTCTCTAACCACTAGGCCACCGGAGCGGTTTTGTGATGAGGAAGTTCATCTTTATTGCACACAACAGTATTCCAAGAAGTTGTGTACGAACTGTTTTTCTAAAGGCACTGAAGTTCCCAGGTATCCATTTTGTTTCTCACAGGTAATGATAAGTCATAAATTTAATCCTGACTCTTTCCTTGAAAATCTCTGTCTAGTAAATGGCTCTACGCTTCGTCTTCGTACTCTTTGGAAAGAGAGATTCGATGCGTTGGATCTCCAGAGAAGTCAATGGAGAGGAGGAATAGTCATGCAAGTCTCTATAATACTGATGCAACACGTTCTCTTCTGAGATGAGACCCCCAAGCCTCATCCAGATACTCTTCCAGTTTTTGGTCTAGACTCATCATCATGCATTTATCATGTTGAATTTGACTGGGATTTAAGTTCTTTCCCAGCCAGCACGTATATTAACATAAATTTCAAACTTACCTATAAGAAGGAATGTCAACGTTTCTATTGGCTGAATACTTCCACAAAATCAAAAGGATCCAATGGAACGCACAAATGTCAGTTAAGCTGAAATCCCTGAATAACAACAGTATAAATTTAAAAAAATAAAAATAAAAAACAAAACCCCCAAACATTATTTTAACTTCGTATGAATTTTGAATGTAGTGTGGGAAAAGAAAATAGCTATGCCGCCTCATAACTGATGTTGCACAAAAAAAATGAAAAGTGTGTACAGTGTTGGCGTTTGTTATATTGTGCCCATTTAATAATCACAAGACTTAGACAAACCGTACTTGCAGGTGATTGTTGCATGTGACATACACACTAAATTTTTTTTAAGATTAATCCTCAGGTAAAGAAAATTATTCTCATCAGAATCATCCACATATTCTACAGAGGGAACTGGTTCAGTAGAAGTGATTCCATTCATTGGTGATTTCTTCCAAATTTCACAAACTTGCAGTAAAATACTTCATTTAAAAAGTAGGTGTTTTCCTGACACTCATTAATTCTGCACTTACAGACTTCACAGATGAGGAGATGACTTTCTGACACTCTTAGAACTCAAACTTGCAGATTTTTCTGTTAAATTTGGTTCATTTTTGTCATCCTTAGAAAGTGGTGTTTGTTGCATGGTTTCTTCCGCCATGTGCCAGTTCCCCAAAGATCTGTTTTAACAAGTGGATCCCAACCATTTTGATGACATGGCCAAACCACGAAGTTGGGCTTTGAGCAGCATAGCCTTGATAGTTGTTACCTTGGCTTTATCAGTGATTTCGAGGTTGGTAACCCTATCTCGCCATCGAATTGCAAGGACTGAGCGTGGAGTATGCATATCGAATTTCGCCAGCTGTTTTGTGTAGCTGTGTTATACAGCTCTGGTCTCGCAGCCTAAGTATCAAAAGCTGTCCACAATTTTCAGTCGAGTGACGTCAGTAGTGATAACAGAAAGTGGGGGCTGGCACTATACTAAGTTAGGCAAATACCGATAAAATATAATTGTTTCCACGTGGTACGATAATCTGGCTCAGATAAATATGCGGTTTTATTTCCACTTACGCGCTTAGTTTGACAGAGTTTTTTTTTTTTTTAATAATAGAAATAGAAACTCAACAAATTGTAACTATGAAGCAATAGCAAAACGGTTTTAATATGTGCCGATGACAACATTAACACGGTAATACAGTTCCGGGTTCTCCATTATTGTCCTTGAGGCCTACACTACATTACATTTTAATGGAGACAGAGCTTGCGTCGAGGATGGTTCTCTGCTGATGAATATAGGTTTAATCACGAGCATCTAGAAATTTAAAGTTATTGAATTTTAAATATAAGGGTGTTTCTATGGGAGCTGAATCTAGTCTAACTGTGATAAATGATATCAGTTCTTTCATGCAAACGTCGTAAAAAGGGTCATGACCTATTTGTATTCTTATACAAAAAAGTTAATGAACAAATTGTCAGGTGATGGGATGTACTAATTTTTATAAGCTGTATACTCCTGAAATAAAATAAACTTGGTTTTAATTTAAATTGTTTTTGGTTTTGGGATTCAATAATTCTATCCGAGGTAGACCGGAAGTGTTTTTCTCCAAACAGCACAGCAGTAGCCAAGAAACGATTCGGCAGAAAAACTGCGAGTAAAGAAGACCATTAAAAATAAGTAAGGTTCGTAAATCGTGCATGGGGAATAGGTTGGGAGTGTCTTCTTTACGTTGGCGTAAGTTATGAGGGACTAAATACAGCCCCAACATAGGAAGATGTTTTCTCAAGCCTTCATAGTACCCAAAGAAACACTCTGAAACTTCACGCTTGCCGATCTGAACATCAATACCGGTAGTGTGATTTGTAAAATAAAAGGTTACAGAAATTCGTGAAGTTCTAGTCGATATAATTGTTGCTTCCTTGTTATATAGGAAAGCAAACTTGATTCTTCTTGCACTGTCAGTCTTTTTCATGTTGATGGGTACAAATTTGAGAGACGGGAGCGCACTGCTAAATAATGATGGTGGGATTTATGTCATTTGTTCTCGACAAGAAGTTTTTCTCCGTTTTTTTTTTTTTTTTTTTTTTTCTGATATGACTGGACACCAGAAATGGTAGAACAATTTTTTTTTTTTAAAAAATGAAAAAAAGTGGAGAACAGCTTTAAAAAAAAAAAAGGTGAGGAACAACTTGTTGGTCTAGTGGTTTGTTCGTTTAGGTATCCCAGCACACAGGATGAAAGAACTAGAATCAGTACAGTAAAAGTCATAAGGCATCTATCAATTCACTATTTCAGTAATGAGTGTCATTTTTTAGAATTTTATACACATACCATTAAATGGCAATTATTCACTATATCTGGATCCTCGTACATTCATATTCCTTGGGAAAGTCATTATGTACATGCCCCAAGAATGCATACAGCAAAATCAATGTTACATTGACATCTTCAATGAGATAATCCAAAAGATGTGATCCAGTACAAACTGAATTGAATGTCGTGTTCTGTGACATCACTATCAAAGCAGCATATGTTGAATAAAAAATAATAGTACCCTGATCTTTGTTTTGATTGACCTGACATTGTCTTGTCCTGACCCGCTGCAGTACCAGGCTATCATTGTAAACATTTGTAACAGTCAAACATATTATAATTTGAGTAGATGTGCCTATACGACCTCATTGACATACACTTTACCAGAAGCCGATTGTTTTGACTTTAAATAATATGAAGTGCTTTGCTTCCTTACATATTAAGTTAATGTGCTGTGTTTTTGTCCAATTGTGTCTATGTATTATGTTGTGTGTTTTGTCCAATTGTGTCTATGTATTATGCTGTGGTCGTTTCTCTTACAAATCATATTTGTCTTTATTATCTTTTATATCATGGCAGTAAAAAGCTACTTAGGGCTTAAGTTGAATTGTTGTTTTAAATCGTAACTATTATTGATAAATCTTATTGTACCTTGCATAGTATAAGAGTCAACATGGGAGCAATGAGGGGTCAGATTTTGAACGAGAGTTAGTTACCTTTTGTTGACAGATTAAGGGTTGTTGGTAATACAAAAATTCAGTACAGGTGGGCGGGGGATGGTACTTTGATTAAGAAGAAATGGATACAAATTATTGTAATAGTGACGTCTCATTTCCTTTAAATAAATATTCTTTAACATTCAGAAGTGAGTGTATAAAAGAATAGTTTGTAATAAAAAATGGCATACCTCTTTGTCCACTGACTCTGATGCAATATACAGCAATATAGAGTCCATATGCACTGTAAAAGAAATTATGTCACTAACATTTAATAATAATCTCTTTAATGGTGTGGAGACATGGATTTTGTATAAATCTTTGAGAAATGTAACATAAGCTGTTTTTTCTGCTGTTATGAGTCTGTGCTCTTAAAATAAGTTAACAGAAAGGATTGAAAAGCAAGAGCTTTGTAAACTTCAAATAATTTAGTTCCCATGAATACAAAGTGAAAATAAAAAAAAAACATAGGGTATTGCAAATTAATTCCCAAACTATTCCAAGAGTTACAGATGTAAGTCCTAATAATAAAAGTTCTGAATAAACTTCAGTAGTAATCCAAGTTAAGTCCAGTGCTGAAAGCCTGTGATTGCTCGTAAAGCGTTGATATGCAGTCTTTTGTTGGATCACAATACTGGTAATATAATTCTAGGTTTGAATTCACAATAAATCCCAGTGAATGTCTCTGTACAAGAATAATATTTTTTATGAGCACTCTGTATTTCCAGAGAATTATCACTTGAATAATTTGAAGAAATAAATTCCAGCTTAAAAAAACTTCTGTACACAACAATATTACAAATTGATTCTGGTGGGTCTGAGAGCACAATTGAATTTTTCCAGTAATAAGATTAATTAGCATTCTGGCTAACATCAGGTCACAATAAACATTTTATAAAAAAAACACCCATTACCTAATGGAAAATAACCATTTGGAAGGTACATAATGTTTACAAAATAAAATCTTAGTAATAATTAGAAGGCTGTTACTAAAATTATAATATCAGATGTGTAGTAAACAACAGGTAGACCTGGCAGTTCCAAAGTTCAGTACATAGATTGAGATAAACAAGTTCACTAAAAAACCAAAATCAATAATTCAGGCCAGGTAGAAAATGAACTTGAGTTCAGACAAGGTCAAGTCCAACATACAATGTTACATTACATTAGCATATAATAAAAAAAAAAATAAAAATAGACTAACAAACAAACAATACAAATTGTATATATAAAACACTGCACATACTGTTTGCAAATAAAATTGCAGCCTTAACAGTAGTGCAAAAAAGGTAGTGAGGCCTGTACTCAACATAAATAGCATTTTATAATATAGACAATGACACAGTTGTACCAGCATTTTGGTAATAATAATAATAATAAAAATAATAAGGATATTGCTTTTGGCCCCCAGACATTATAATGATCATCAAAATAAAACAGTCTGGTATGTTTTCATATTCTCTGCTCTGGCACACAAAAAAAAAATGTGCGTTTCAGGTTGGATGACCATCACTCTTTTTTGGTGCCAACCCTAGCACTTTCTCCCCCAGGATAAGAAAATAAAAAAATTTTGAAATAAAATAAAAATATTCCCAAATTAATTTGTGCATCTATTTGAGCCAGTTTTGCCCGGTACAAGAAGTGCTTGGTACATGATATATACTAATCAATACATATATATGAAGTTTTAAAAAAAAATAATTTAAAAAATAAATTTCCAGAAATTGATTTTGTGAATCTATTTGAGCTGGTTAAGCCCACTACTTGAAGCATTTAATACATTATTTATACTAATCATATACAGTATGATATTTCAAAAAATATTTCAGAAATCATTTCCAAAAAATTGATTTGTGTATCATATTGAGCCATTTAAGCCCAGTACTTGAAACACTTAGGTGGTACATATACACTAATGATTATTATATATATGATGTTTAAAAAGGTTTTATTTTTTTTTTAATTTCATGAAAATTGATTTGTGCATCTAATTGAGTTGGTTATGCCCAGTACTTGTTTGTTTTTTTTTAAAAAACAACATACCTTCCTACCCTAATTTTAAAACCAGAACAATAGGACACGCACTTGTTTTTGGCCTCATATCTTTCAGTATATGCAGTACATTTGTCAGTGTATCAATCAGGTTAAATCTTCTGGACCACAGTTTGTAATTTAGTTTACTAATTAATGAAACTTGAGTTTAAATCTCGGGATACTTGGTATCTTTGTAATGGTTCAAGGCAAATGTTAAAACATGTAAGAGTGTGGTCTTACATTTATCATTATGTTGAAACCTGTCTCCAAAAACACTATTGAAACCTGTCCCCAAAAATGCTGTTGAAACCTGTCCCCAGAAATGCTGTTGAAACCTATCCCCAAAAATGCTGTTGAAACCTGTCCCCAAAAATGCTGTTGAAACCTATCCCCAGAAACGCTGTTGAAACCTATCCCCAGAAACGCTGTTGAAACCTGTCCCCAAAAATGCTGTTGAAACCTGTCCCCAAAAATGCTGTTGAAACCTGTCCCCAGAAATGCTGTTGAAACCTATCCCCAAAAATGCTGTTGAAACCTGTCCCCAAAAATGCTGTTGAAACCTATCCCCAGAAACGCTGTTGAAACCTATCCCCAGAAACGCTGTTGAAACCTGTCCCCAAAAATGCTGTTGAAACCTGTCCCCAAAAATGCTGTTGAAACCTGTCCCCAGAAATGCTGTTGAAACCTATCCCCAAAAATGCTGTTGAAACCTGTCCCCAAAAATGCTGTTGAAACCTATCCCCAGAAACGCTGTTGAAACCTATCCCCAGAAACGCTGTTGAAACCT
>JAECUM010018117.1:0-42962 GCA_016617855.1 Megalonaias nervosa
TATATATATATATATTCACACACACACACACATAATCACACACAGACAGACATCCTAACCCAACAACACACAATATGCACACTGCAAATCTTTGCTTTTGAGCCCATTACAATTCCTTCTCTCCTGTTAATAGAGGCTTTTGGAATTCACAGTTCACAGCCTCACTGGCTGCTGCCTTTCACAACACAGCTGGAGACTTGCAGTAGCCTTTGGAATTCATGGTCCCCAGCCTGAATGTCCTTTATAACACAGCTGGGGACCTGTAGTGTATCAATTAGGATGACAAGGTTTATAAAGAGGGCTGAATTCACAGTTCACAGCCTCACTGGATGCTGCCTTTCACAACACAGCTGGAGACTTGCAGTAGCCTTTGGAATTCATGGTCCCCAGCCTGACTGTCCTTTATAACACAGCTGGGGACTTGTAGTGTATCAATTAGGATGACAAGGTTTATAAAGAGGGCTGCTAATGAAATATAGCTTATGCAAATTCATTTGGCCACCAGATTCACCTGTGAGTGTGCAAACAGTTCATTAGTAGTTTGGTATTTAAATTTCAGCTATTTCTAGAAGAGTAATGACTTTTTCAATGACAATTTAACTACTACTGTTTACAGTGAGATATGCCTTTTACATCAGCCCAGTGAATCAAAAAAGCAAAAGTCATTTTACACTGCTTATTTCACTCTAAATTATTTATTTCACTCTCTAAATGTATGCTAAGTTCTGAGTCTCTACTAATTGGTAGATGAAATTTTCCAATTCAGGTATATTTATTCTCTGAACGAGTTTGTATTTGAAAAAAGGAATTCAATTATAAAATGTATGGAAATCATAAGGTGTAAGTGAAGAAATCATTTTCCATACACTATCCCTCATCAACATTATGCATAAGCAGAAGATCAAATATTGAAGAAATCTTGCTATAGGGCTGTTATCTTGGCCATCATGAATGTTGGGTAACTTTGACTGAATGGGTTTCTGATGTCCACAAGGTGTATACCCAGCCAGATTGTACTTAAGGAACAAGGTAAATAAAGACCATGCCCTTGACAAATGTATGTCAATCACATGCTATAAAATTTACCCTCTGAGTTGGTTTCATCCCATTTTGTAATATGATATACCTTACTATTCATACCTTTCTTTATCAAGCATACTTTTTAACTTTACATTTATGTTCATTACATTTTACATTAAATGACATTATCTATAGAGCTTCTCTGCCAGATTGGTTTTCTGATCAAACCTTGGACAGCCTTCCAATTACAGTAAAATCTTAAAATAGTGCCAAAATTCAATTCAAAGTATGACCTATCTTTTATTGTTTATAAATTTCTTAGCTGTTTCTGATAATTTTCAAGAAAATTTGCATCTGAATTTTCACAAATACACTCAAAATATATTTTCTAAGGTCTCCCAAATACATACTTTTAAAACCCAGCCTTAAAAATGATGCATAGAATAAACAAGATTTAAAAAAAACAAACTTTAAATGATAAGACATACCAATATCACAATGATAGGTTATATATACCTATTCAAGGCAAGTTCTTCATTTGCTTCCATCCATCCATCAATACATAAATACTGCTATATAACCTGTAAATAATTAGCTCAACATTTAATTATAATGCCTTTACTAACTGGGAACTGTTTTCATCTTTATTACTAGACCATAAATCTGTCTATATTTAATCCCCTTTGGTGGAAGCAGGTCTATTAATTGCTCACCCATAAAGCAAGAAGTTTATGGCCCTATAATTGCCAGATTTGAATTGGAAAGTATGATGGAGGTGTGACCCTATATCCATAACATTTCAGTAAAAGAAGAGTAATGGCTGCCTGGACTACCAATTAAGAACAAACATGCAGAGACTGCTTTTCTCAGTTGTACTGTGTGTGTGTGTGTGTGTGTGTGTGTGTGTGTGTGTGTTCCTATGAGTGTAATGGTTTAAAATCTTAGCCCAAGACCAGAGAATAATAGTGAAAATTAGTTATGCATCTGCCACTTACACTGACATACAAATTTTTTTTTAAATCATGAACATCAGCATATAGAACGTTATACTGGATTTATTGATCGCTTATCTTTTGTTACTTTTGATCATATATGGTATTTAAACCAGAATAAATTCTTTGGAATGTTAAAAAAATATGATAAAAACATTAGTAAAATGAGCAGAAAAGACACTTTGCATCTGTATGAAAATTAAATACGTATGTGATGCTTTTTGTCTCTGTAGGACTTTTAAAGAATTCTAAATTTTAGTTGATCTGGACAAGTTGTCACTCACTTGCTCTTCTACTCCATACAAGTAACTAACTACACATATCTGTGATATCAACATTTCACTGAAAGACCTTGGCATAAAGTACAGTCATAATTCTTACATTTACTTTCTTTTCCACACCACTCTGGTGGCCCTGTGGTTAGAGCGTCCGCCTTGGATGTGGGAGGTCGCGGGTTCGAAACTCGGCCAAGTCATACCAAAGACTTATAAAAATGGAACTAACAGCTGCCATGCTAGGTGCTCAGCATTAAGTGGTTAGTGTTAGGACTGGCTGGCCTGGTGTCAGGATAATGCGACTGGTGCTATAAGTCTGCGGCATGATGCCCCAGTGCTAGACACCACTATAAACTGCCACACTGCAGACATCATAGCAATATGACTGAAAAATTGTGAAAGCTATGTTAAAAATCCAGCACACACACACACACACACACACACACACACACACACACACACACTCTTTTCCTTTAATTCAGGAATTTTACCGTATATTCTCACTTATAAGTCAGATCTAACTGCAAACTGCACAGACCCAGATCTGCAGGCACATTATGTTCCAGCACATCCAGGTCATCAAAATCAGTAGAACAAACAATACAGACTAAAATCTACCATCACATAATTTTGTTTGATCCAACTTAAACACCAGTATATGCAGTAGCTGGCAAAGATAAAGTAACCAGTAACACGCATCTTTTCAGCAACTTTCTCTATGTTTTGACACAAAACATATACCAAAATGAAATTAAACCCAAACTTTAGAGGTCCAACACAAAGGTTTGTTTTCTTTGTAAACATTCAACTCTTTAAAGGTTTTGGACCTGTCTATTGGTTAGACTTACCTTGACAGATGACAACATTGCAGTATCATACCCAAACCAAATGTTTTGTTTCCTCCCTTCAAACAACCCTATTCAAAACTGCCATTTCACTTTTCTTAGCAAAAAAGTAAATCTTTCACAAGTAACACTTATTACTATGCAACATTCTTACCAATTCAACTAAAGTGATGTACTCTATATATATATATATATATATATATATATATATATATATATATATATGCTTCTGAGGACCATTATCATCTTTCAACAGTATTTTAAAAGCAATGTTAAAGTGACTCCCCATCAGATGACAGAAAATGCAATCTTGTTTCAAACATAATTTTGAACATACCATGATAGATGAAACTCTAAATTCACTCAAGATATTTACTGTGACTGCTGCAAAATTCCAGTTCAAGGCAAGGCATGCTAAATTTTTCACTTGTCACAGTAATATAGGAAAGAGTCTGTTTCATTCTTGCATGATTCATGTACATAATTTCTGTGTTCTGAAACAAAAGGCCCAAGCGAGCCATCAATGCTTTAAGTCTTCAATCATCATTCACTACAAAACCCAGGCAACATCTGATATATGATAGGCCACTTCTTCCACTACAAAGCAAGGATCTGGATTGTCCATTAGCAATTTTATGGAATAACATAGTAATAACCCAATTCCCTTGTGCAAAAAATCTATAGAACTTTGCTCCTCTGTTCTGGAATTTGGTTACAGATTCCAGCACTGCAAATATCCAAAGCCAAAAGTGAAGGGCATGCTGTTGTGAATGAGCCTTGTATCACTTCAAAAATATAATTAGAGGTTTTAGTCACAAGACATATTTTAGGCTGAATTTAAGACCAGTACATGTTTTTATTAAAAGATTTTCATGTCATGAATCAAAATGGTAATTAGTACCCAGAGGCTAGCATTATTTGTGGGTTTTTTTTAAATCCATTTAAAAGATGAATTTTTGCATCAATTTTATTTATAAATTAATTTCCTCAGATCACATACCTAAAAGATCCATCACTGCCTCAAACTATATACTGCAAAATCTGGTTAATAATAGAATATATGCTCTTTTAAAATTACCATCTATACTTGCTTACAAGTTGAGTCCAACTGCAAACTGCAAAAACACAGATCTTTTGTTGCGTAATGCACTTGCACATCTGGGTCTAAACAATTTGTTAGGAGTAATCAGTAGAACAAGCAACACAGATTTTGATCTGTTAGTACACTATGCAATGGCAGACCAGGGTCTATGCTGTTAGCAGTTGCTAGAAAATTATGTAATGGCAGATCAGGGTCTATCCTATTTGCAGTTGGATTGGACTTGTATGTATGGTAGTTACTGTTGTATAAACATTTTTTGTCTATGTGTTTATTGTTAGTAAAATTAGTCCTGATGGTAATCATTTCAAAAGTCTGATATTTGCACGTAAGAATAAAAATTTTACAGAATATTACATAAAAATCTTGCATTAAAGAAAGAAGGTAGAATCAGAATGAGATATAAACAGACCACCTAATTAGGAACAAAATTGGGAGCAAAAGTTTACATTTTAAAGTCTTTCATTCTTTTGCACATACCAATGCACTATTTTTCCTTTAAAAATATCACATATCCAATATTTGCTTATTTTGAAAAGATACTCATTTCCAGGAATGCAATTATTAACCACACACACACACACACACACACAGACACACACAGACACACACAGGGTTAAAATCTGCAAAAGTTTCTTCTTGTACATTGCCCACTCCTGACTTGAAAACCTCTGTAAGAGCTATCTACTTTTTAAGCATGCAGCAATACATTTTATATTTTTAAGGAATTCCTTGGAATTAAGAATAAAATTACTTATTGCCTTTATATCTGATATGTCCCTGGAAAGCAAATGGGAAAAAAACACTGAAGGACACACTGTAAACCGGATTTACACATAAAAATCAAACACTGACCACTAAGTGCCCAGGTTTAGGTTGTACTATGCAAACTAGATTGGCAAAGGTTTTTTACAGTCTGGAAATTTCAAAGCAAACACATGCTTAAAATTTAAAAATTTAGACTGGTATGGAAACCTCTAAGATGTATCTGTACCTATGACTGCAATGGAAGCCATCAGCATCTCAGATGTTACAGAACCTTCTCATTCAGGATTACTTTCCCCTTCAGGTCTGGTCTCATTATGCACTATCCCAGCCAGAGTTAGAATCTGACATTATCTGTTGCTTAAGACAAGTTTCCTTGTTAACTAGTACCTCACACTAATCACTGTCAAAAGGTACTTAATGTGCCCTAATTTAAACAAACAAAGCACTAACCATTTAGGTTATGTTGCATGCTAATTTACCCACTAGGCTCCTTTTTCATTCAATTACTGTCTTGTCTTGCTATCTGAATTGTATTTTGACCTTCATTGTCAATAATCCAGAGTCATTTGTTTCTATCTTTATTTAATGACATCAAATTCCAAAGAATCAAAACTCCCTTTGCAGGGGTAAGGAAGGATGGGGTGGACCCAGCATAAACCCAACATAAATGTGACTGAGTTTACTGCATTTAGGGATCACTTGTCTCTAAGAAATAATTGATAACAGCAAGCAAGCATAAATAGCTAATTTACTCATGCTTTACAGTTAATACTCTATTTTATCTCAATCCAACTGTCCTATCTTTTCTTATACCACTGATTTACATATATTATACAGAAAATTCTCTTTTATTTATACCCAACTGGCCTATATTTTATGATATCACCAATTTACATATACTATACGGTAAATTCTCTATTTTAGCTCTACCTGATTTGCCTATCATTTCTGATATCACTAATTTAAATATGCTATAAAGTAAATTATCTATTTTATTTAAACCCATCTGGCCTATCTTTTCTGATATCACTAAATTACTTAATCTGAACAATAAATTCTGTTTTATCTCAACCCAACTGGCCTATCTTTTCTGATATCACTAATTCACACATGCTATACAGTAAATTAACTCTGTTTGCTAAATCCAACTTGTCTTTCCTTTCTTGTATCACATGATTCTGCAATGATTCAGACCAAACTGGTTATCAAACTGGTTAGCATTCCATTGGAATCTGTTATGCAGACAGACAAATGCTACCCTGACAGATGAGTCTAGGGGTGAACTAAATGCCTTACTGTATTGAATTGACAGGTCTGGCATGACATACATACAGGTCTATCTGTGTGGTTTAAACATCACATATTCAAAGAAGTATCTGGATTGTTAATATTCCAATTCTAATGGAGTCTTCTTTCAATGCTCATACTTTTTTTTCAAAGATCCATGAATTGTTGATATCAATGCTGCTGACAATTAGAACAGCCTAAAAGCCACCACAGTTTTAATCAGTATCCTCAAATTATTTGCATTTGAATAAGTTAACTAGAAGCAAACAAAACTGACCATCAATTCTGCATCTCCTCCAATAAATTGTACTGACAGAATGTATGTGAGTTTGGCAATCATTGAATGGTGTCAAAAATCTACATTCATCTTCAGAAGAAACAAACTTCATTAATATATTTGGTACCAAGCCATGTGCATAAAGTGTGGCTACCTTGAGTAATATGAGGTATTTTTAAAAACACCGAATAGTCATGTCAAAGGATTAAAAAAAAAAATAGAATAATTGTGGCAATCATAAATCATTTTCACCACTCAGATAATTTGAGTGCATGTGATCTGATATCATGTACAAAATTGTACTCTGATACAATGAAATACAATCAATCACTCAGATTATTTGACTTGAGTGATCTGATACCATGTACATGTACTCTGATTCAATAAAATAAAATCAATCACTCAGATCATTTGACCTGAGTGATCTGATATCATGTACAGTACATGTACTTTGATAAAATGAAATGCAATCAATCACTCAGATCATTTGACTTGAGTGATCTGATACCATGTACATGTACTCTGATACAATGAAATACAATCGATCACTCAGATCATTTGGATGTACTCCAATACAATGAAATACAATCAATCACTCAGATCTTTTGACATGAGTAATCTGATACTATGTAAATTACATGTACTCCAATACAATGAAATGCAATCAATCACTCAGATCATTTGGGTGTGGGTGATCTGATTACATGTACATGTACTCCAATACAATGAAATACAATCAATCACTCAGATCTTTTGACTTGAGTAATCTGATACTATGTAAATTACATGTACTCCAATACAATGAAATACAATCAATCACTCAGATCTTTTGACTTGAGTAATCTGATACTATGTAAATTACATGTACTCCAATACAATGAAATACAATCAATCACTCAGATCTTTTGACTTGAGTAATCTGATACTATGTAAATTACACGTACTCCATTTTCATCCAACAAGCTGCTTGTAGCAATAATGAATTGATTATGATAAGAATTTACAAATTTTGCGATGATTTGTTGATTTCTCAATCGATAATGGTGAAAAGAAGTCCTGTAATTCTGACAGTCAATATCCAGATCGTCTAAATGGAGGAATTAGATGTATTCCTTTCCCGAAACATAGGCAAAACTTCGATTAATAACAACTTGTCGCGTGTACGATCAGCTGAATAAAGACACAATTGATGGCAATTACGTGTTTGTTTGCATAAAAGTATGTCCCGTTGATAGCTTGAAAAAAAACTGAAATTGAAAAATATATATGTAAAAATTAACATTTCAAGAATATAGGTGGAGAACCCCCTAACTTTCAGGCTTTGATATATATTATTTATTCTTGTATAGGAAGCACTGAACCCAAGGTGGCATTATTTTAAAGTTTGAAAATTTACACTTTAATGTTGGCTTGTCCCAAAATTAATGATTTATCGTCTCGATCTTTCAGACACTAGGGTGATGCTTTACTTTCTCAATGGGTTGAAGAAGGGATGGGGATACAAAAATGTAACTAGTAATAAAGAAATACAAAATAAAGGTTTCAAATAATTATCTTCCAATATATTAAGCATGCATTTACATGTTTACATCAACAGACATCATTATCAAAATTCCATCTGACAAACATAGCAGACCTTAAAATTATTATGTACAACAGTATACTTCTAAAGAGTAATTATTTACGATTTTGTTATTAATTTTTAATTCATATACTTCCAAGGCAGCATAAATATAAGTCAGATAAAATTAACATGGATAACATTACATGCTAAACACATCAGCAGCTTTTGGAGCAAGTTTCCTTTCATATGAATAAGTTCTTAAACAGCTTTACAACTGATTGTTATTATTTACTGAAATAAAACACTTAGGTTATTAATGTACAAACTTGAACTACATATATAAATATTGTCTACTGCAGTATAATTAATGCAACTTTGTAATTTTATATTTTTAAGAATAAATACAAATCACATTCAATAAACATATCACTTAAATTGAAACATATTTCTTTGCCAAATACTGCATGTTTGTCGGGGGTTAAGTCACGTGATTTGGTAGGCAGAGCGATCTATCGTCTCGCTTAAGGTCAATTGTCATATCATATTTGTTTAAATTACACTGAAATAAAATCTGCAAAAACAAAATAATATTTTGAAAATTCAAATACAAAATGAAAGCTCTATTAAAAAATGTTCATAATCGTACTATGACACTTAATGGCCTTAACTGCACAATAGTGTCAAAAGTAAGAAAATATAAGAAATGTTAGTCAGGTCCTTTTTCATTCGATAATTTGACTAATGCACTTCCCACTGTTTTTGTCTGTGTTGTTTATATGTCCAAGTAATTATTTTTAAAAGTGGTTCCTATTCCTAACCTTGCATTCATGTAGTACTTTCTTACCTACTGACCTATGAATAAACCCTTGCCTGGTACAAGTAGTTGCACTGTATTACATAATACAGGTAAACATGTTGGAACAATAGCTTAGGCCACCAGCAGTTGCCTGGCACAAGTAGTTTCACTGTGTTACATAATACAGGTAAAGTTTTGGGAACAAAAACTAAAAGGTCCCACACAGTAGGGTAATATGTAGCGTATATGGTAAATGGAAAGAAAGTCACAGAACAAAACGTCATGAATACACATCAGACAAAAAGTCACAATTTGAATCATCATAGTAATGGTGAGCATGAAGGACAAAAAGTCACAGGACATAAAATCACACTTTGCATTTTGAAAAATTAATTTACAAAAATCTATTAAAATAATTATATTCAATTATTCTTAATTATTACTATTAATGATCACAATAAATTGATGGCTTCACAGGAAAGAGTAATTCCTTGGTTAAAAAGAAACCTTCATAATTCACTTGTTTCTTTAAATATATAATTACTATTTTCACTATATATTCGAAGTTAATGTTTACTTGCTACATGTTTAATTAGCAAACTATTGTAGATTTGGACTTAAATTGACTTTAAATGAGTTATCATTCAGGCATAGTAAATGATGATGGTGTTGTGTACTATCAAATATTAACCATCAGTAAGCTAAATAGATAGTGTACTAAAGAAAAAATAAAACAGATTAAGAAAAATAAAATAATACTGAAATAATTTTTTTCAAATGAAGGAGCTGGATTATAGATTATATAGTCTACACACAGGGTCTTCAATTAGATTTTAAAGTTGGAGGGTGAGTTGCCAAAGTAGGCAGGGGGTTTGGGGGACCTCCCCAATGGGGATACAGCTTTTTTTAAAGTAGCCAGGTGTAAAGTAAAAGTAGCTGGGTAAATCACCTGGCTCCTGGCTGATAATGAAAGCCCAGTACATGCATGTGCTTGGTGATCTGTTTTACAGTCTTTCATTCATTTACTGCTTTAAAAATTGTTTTAAAGAATTAGTGAAAGTAAAGTTTGATTTATATCATCAAGATCCAGACACTGCTTTTAATAATATCTACCTAAAACTAAGCCCTGCATATAACAAGATTACATTGATCTACATATGAATTGACAGCTACTCAAGTGTGCATGTGACGTCATAAAGGAACTTGCGATACTATATGTATTATCAGACTTGTGATACTATATGTATTGTCAGACTTGTGATGTTATATGTATTGTCAGACTTGTGATGTTATATGTATTGTCAGACTTGTGATACTATATGTATTATCAGACTTGTGATACTATATGTATTGTCAGACTTGTGATGTTATTATGTATTGTCAGACTTGTGATGATATATGTATTGTCAGACTTGTGATACTATATGTATTATCAGACTTGTGATACTATATGTATTGTCAAACTTGTGATGTTATATGTATTGTCAGACTTGTGATGTTATATGTATTGTCAGACTTGTGATACTATATGTATTGTCAGACTTGTGATGTTATATGTATTGTCAGACTTGTGATGTTATATGTATTGTCAGACTTCTGATGTTATATGTATTGTCAGACTTATGATACTATATGTATTGTCAGAATTGTGATGCTATATGTATTGTCAGACTTGTGATGCTATATGTATTGAGATATTCATATATATGTATCATCACTGAAAATGATGCAATACCAATATGTATCAATGCAGTGTATCATCACAGAAAATAATGTAATTCCAATATGTATCAATGCAGTGTATCATCACAGAAAATAATGTTCCAATATGTATCAATGCAGTGTATCATCACAGAAAATAATGTTCCAATATGTATCAATGCAGTGTATCATCACAGAAAATAATGCAATGCCAATATGTATCAATGCAGTGTATCATCACAGAAAATACTATAATTCCAATTTGTATCAATGCAGTGTATCATCACTGAAAATAATGCAATGCCAATATGTATCACTGCAGTGTATCATCACAGAAAATACTATAATTCCAATTTGTATCAATGCAGTGTATCATCACTGAAAATAATGCAATGCCAATATGTATCACTGCAGTGTATCATCACAGAAAATACTATAATTCCAATTTGTATCAATGCAGTGTATCATCACTGAAAATAATGCAATGCCAATATGTATCACTGCAGTGTATCATCACTGAAAATAATGTAGATTCAATGTTGTTCCTTTTTCCACATCTAAAGAAGTCAACATAAGCTCATGGTTAGCTCATAGTGAAATGTCCTGCATTTGATTCTGAACCACACAATAGGCATTTAACTACATCCCTTATGAAAACAATTGGTATACCATACTGAATTTCTCACAATCATTTACTTTATCTTTCAATCTAGATTCATCATTGCAACCCAGCATGCAGTCTGGGTCATGACCCTTTGGCTGCTGATAATCTCTGCAAATTACCCTTCTAAGAAAGATTGAGTTTCAATGAAGCTAAATGTACAAAAAAGTAACAGGAGGTAAGGTCAGTTAATAGCAGAATCATTATGGCACTGTGCCCTGGCGGCAGGAACAATGTAACAGTGGCTTCTAACATGTCCTAGGATAACATGGTGATTGTGTCAATTAATGCAAAAAAGTGATTCTAATGGAGTGATTTAATAATAGATTTCATGCCTGTCTTTTTTAAAGTTAATCACACATATGTTGTGATGAATAACTGTAAAGGAAAGTGCTGAAATAAAATATATACCTTTGAAAGAACAACCGGAGGTGTTTGAAGCAGACATTTTTAAAAAAAACATTTATTTACACACCTCTTGGAGATGTATTGTAAACAGATTCTAATTTTGTAAGAAAAAAAAAATTGTATTTCTGAAAAAAGCTATCATCTTTCATTCTGTTCCATCAGTAATTAGACAATATAGAGAACATTATCTGCATTACTATCACAAATAATTCTGCCACCAATGTACTGTACAGAAAAGCACTGTGTTCAAATGAATTGTTTCCTTTTAAATGTCTTCTTAAAATGAAGTCTAACTGAATTTCTCTTTTCAATACCAAAGATTCAATTAATTTACTGGCAAAATGGTAGACACAAAAGAGTCATGAAACAATAAAATATTAAGGATATGCTGCAAAAATTCAACTCCAAATTTAGAAATCTAAACAAGTACAAGTTATGTTGTTTTGCAATAATTTAATATACACAATATAACAGCCCATGGTTCTATATAACTACTTATATACACATCTGCTTACTACAACTTCATCTTGATAAAATAACCACCAAATTTCAAGTATTTTAGTACTGGTATCTGTAAAGCTCAAACAAGTCCTGTTATTAGGGTTGATCAATCTCCAAACAGGATGCAAATAAAGACTGTTTTAAATGCCTACTTCAGTGGCTATTTTACCAATTTAAGTTTCTGCGAGTAAAAGAACTGGCTGCTAAAATCTGATTACATAAAAATTTGGAAAACTATTATGAACAGAAAATCTACTGATACTGTAAGATGTTGGATTGCATGTATTACATATAGACTGTATCCAGGGCATGTATGCTCTGCCTTCTTCCCTTGCCCTGGTAATTAATATGAGGGGCAAATTTCATGCTCCACTGACAAAAAGATTTTTGTGATCAACATCTAGGTCATTGACCTTTTAGTTTGGTCATTGATAAAAACTCACCTCTAAGAAGTGTTCCTTGACTGTTATTCTATTTAAGTATTCAGTAATTAATCCATTAGTGACCTGTGGGTGTGCTGATACTACCCTGAGAATCCAGGAATAAATGTCCTCAAATTAATTTTCTAATTTTAAACACTTTTTTTTTTCTAGTCACTGAAGTTATTCTAAAGTCCAGATAAAATAAGAACCAGTGCTCCTCTTGGATTATTGATTCCAACTGGAAGAGTTTATCCATACCTAAAACTGAATGTATATTGCTAATTAAAAAGAGATATTGCAATCAATCTGTGGTATGACATATTTTCTTGCATCATGGCTTGATAACAGACTTTAATACATGCATTTCCTTGTTGACATGCCACACATATACACATAAAAAAGATCTAACGTTATCAAAAACATGAACTCTTACATCTTGTTCTTAGAAACTGATAGCTTTTAAAAATGATCACTAAAACCTTCCACAGTGGACACCTCTATAAATAGGACTTAATTTCTCATAAAGGACACTGTTATGGAAACACCATTTCTTAAATTAACTTACATGTTTCATCTCTATACAAACAAGACCTCTTCATAATGGACACTGTTCATGAATCCTCTTTCCTCAAACTGACATATATTTCACCTCAACAGAATGGAAACCTTTTTATAAGGGACAAAATTATCTGCTTCTTTAATGATCTTTATAGAAATGTTTCACTGGACTTTTAAATTATTTCAGAAAATGATCCTGGGGTTTTTTTCATGCCACTGCTCTAGGTAGTTTCAGACAAAAGGTCTTTCAGATATAAGATGGTGACACTCTCAAACAAAATTTTACCTCTGTTACAAGGGTTAAACAGCATCAGAATATCTCTTTACAAAGGTTTACTTCAGAATATCTGTTACAAGGGTTAAACAGCATGAGAATGGACAAGTTGGCTGATGACTTTAAAGGGCACTTGGCTGGTAGGAGAAAATCAGTACTTTTCTACTAATTTGATTGGGACATTACTGGCTGGCCCTTAGAAACAAACACAGACATACTTATCTGAGCACAGGTATTGAAGATTTTACAGCCAAAAATTTATCCAACATAAACTTCTCTGATACATACCAAATATACTCACTCTGTAATGCACCTGCAGATCAGGATCTGTGCAGTTTGCAGTTGGACTCGTCTTAGAAGTGATTATATATGGTAGGATACATTATATCCACTTTAGAACAATGCATAAACCTAAATAATCCCTGCATCTACATTCCAGCAAAATTGGGACTAATCAGCTAATTTGTAAATAACTGGATTGATTCAACTGTGTGTTAGTTATTCAAAATCATATGATGATCTCTATTTTATGGACTCTAAACAAGCAATCCAACCACATGGAGTATGAACACGCCAAAAGAATTTTCATCACACTCAGATTAACACAGATTTTTCCATTTCTTTTTCCATGGCGGATAGGCATATATTTTAAATCTTACAGATTTCTGACATGAAATGTAATTTAAAATCATTCACCCATAATCTACGGATCTCTGTTCAAGCTCAAAAGGGGTAACAAAAGCCAATGACTAAAAGAGGGCATTTGGAAGAATAAAGACTTGGCAAAAATGATATCCCAGAGGAGGTTTCACAAATAATTATACATTATGCACTGACAAGCATTTTGAAACAAAATTACCTACGACAGATTTTTAATATAAGCTGAAATGAAGGTAGAGAAATAAAGAAATAATAAAGCAACCTGAATACCTACTTGAAGTTAAATGCATCGGAAACATAGTATCTAATTTAATTCAAAAAAGATAAAAGGGTGCAATTAAGAAACATACATGTAATTAAAAATGCATGTTCACTTTGTATTTGTCTAAAATTTTCTCTACCTTCAAGGTGAAATAACCAAACATGGGATTATATTTGGATGAAACAATACATTTAACAAAAACAGAGCTACAAAGAAATTATTACTTGCTGGAAGGAGTTTACATATAAAAACTCAGGAGCTGCTATACAGTGGCTCACTAATTATTAAAATGTACACGAAGCAAGTCTGAGGCATAGGTACATACATGCACACAGTGGACATAGATACATTTGAATATACGTCTTAGTTCATTTTACCCCTCATTTGGTCATATATGGTCATATACTTACAATAAATAAAGGCTTAAGGAAAATATATGTACAATTAATCCCCTCATTATTTTCACTGTATTCCAGGTAAAAACACAAACATTCCTCTCAAATAATTATTTTCCAAACTTTGCAAACTTTACAACTATAGTGTTATTTAACTGCTGTCCAATATAGGACTTGCAAAACTTGATCAAATGAACCTAATTGTTCAACATCGTTATCTCAAACTGGATTTTCCTCAAAACTTTATTATGTATTCACTGTTACAGGATTCCTTTCATTCAAGTGAAATGTGAAATGCCAAATGCCTTTAATACAATTCTAACCTTTATATAAGCTTTCTAATACAATCCTAATCTCTATATAAGCTCTCTAACACAATTTTAATCCCCTAGGCATCAACATAATCAGACAATTCTGTCCTGCAATGATGCTAATCAGAAAAAGGATGGAATTTCCAGAACACAAGGTGGGATTATGGATATTGCATTATCAAGGACAAATGGCAATAAATAAAATTTAGATACCATACTTGCATAGCTTTTGCTAGCATGATAGACAAAAAGGAATCAAGAGCATTGCATTAAGACCCCAAAGCAGTTCATGATCAGCATTTTTATTAAGGCCTCAAAAGCACTTCATGCTCAGTATATACATTAAGGCCCAAAAGCACTTCATGATCAGCATTTTCATAAGGCCCCAAAGCACTTCATGAACAGTATTTCATTAAGGCCTCAAAGCAATTCATGATCAGTATATACATTAAGGCCCCAAAGCACTTCATGATCAGCATTTTCATAAGGCCCCAAAGCACTTCATGAACAGTATTTTCATTAAGGCCTCAAAGCAATTCATGATCAGTATTTTCATTAAGGCTCCCAAAGCACTTCATGATCAACATTTTTATTCATTTTGCCAATTTCATTTTAAAGCTTTATTTAAGTGAAAAGTGTGTATACTTCTGAGTGGAACTGATAGTTCATCATGGCTGTTGTGAATTTTTTTATGAGAATATATGCAATATATAAGGTGGCAGGGATTTAAAAGAAGAAGAAGGAATTTGTGAGAGTCAAAACATTGTTAGAACCAACTGCTCCCTGGTTAACATAGACACAGTAAATGCCTGTATCTCTCTCTATACTTTTACTGTAAAATATGACTGAAGAACCTCACATCCAACAAAAATGAACAATATTTTGTCATGAAAACTGGCACAAAAGTTAAACTGAAACAGACTCATCAACATAAAACAAAAATTGCCATCTTTTTAAACTGTAACTTGTACCTCAAAACAGATGGATTTTTCAGCAAGAAGACTTTATTAATAATAAGTATTTTTTATGTAAAAGAGACACCGCTAATACAAAAAAGCATTTGAAAAATCCTATAATAAGTAATTAAATGTACTTTGGCGTATTTTTACAGTCAGAATGATAGAGAGTAATGATCAGGTTTCATGACTGCATACATTACAGTGTATGCAAGTTAAATCCAACTGATCTGCGTACATTACACCATATACAAGTCAAATCCAACTGATCTGCATACATTACACTGTACACAAGTCAAATCCAACTGATCTGCATACATGACACTGTATACAAGTCAAATCCAACTGATCTGCATACATGACACTGTATACAAGTCAAATCCAACTGATCTGCATACATGACACTGTATACTACTCAAATCCAACTGATCTGCACACATTACACTGTACACAAGTCAAATCCAACTGATTTGCATATATTACACTGTATACAAGTCAAATCAAACTGATTTGCATACATTATACTGTATACAAGTCAAAACCAACTGATCTGCATATACTACACTGTATACAAGTCAAATCCAACTGATCTGCATACATGACATTGTATACAAGTCAAATCCAACTGATCTGCATACATGACACTGTATACAAATCAAATCCAACTGATCTGCATACATGACACTGTATACAAGTCAAATCCAACTGATTTGCATATATTACACTGTATACAAGTCAAATTAAACTGATCTGCATACATTATACTGTATACAAGTCAAAACCAACTGATCTGCATACATTACACTGTATACAAGTCAAATCCAATTGATCTGCATACATGACATTGTATACAAGTCAAATCCAATTGTTCTGCATACATGACACTGTATACAAATCAAATCCAACTGATCTGCATACATGACACTGTGTACAAGTCAAATCCAACTGATCTGCATACATGACACTGTATACAAGTCAAATCCAACTGATCTTCCGTCACATAATGCACTGGCAGATCAGGGTCTATGTTGTTGGTTCTATAAATTACTCCATACAAATTGCACAGACCCAGGTCTGCCAGCACATTATGTGCTGAACTGATTTACTTGTAAGCGAGTATACACGGTAAAAATCAAACACTTGTACAATGACACTAGCTACATTAGAATCTTAAACTAATATTTAGTTTTCTGTGACATTGTTACTCATACAGCATTTATCATAGGATTTAACACAGAGACAGACAGACATAGAAAGTCAATGACACAATTATTATAATACGTAACTAAAAATGTGTAAGAAAAACACAAATGACTCTTTGAATATGATACAACTAAAGGACCAAATTTTAAGCAGAAATAGAACTTTGTACATATTTACTAGAAAACAGTGAAAATCAAACTTGATCTAGGTCTTCTCAATAAAGATTCATACCTCAAAATGTTAGTGGGTGGAAACAAAATGATGATGCAACTGAAGGGCAAAGTACTATGTAAATCACTGGTCTTTTTCTTGGCAAGTGGTCAAATCTGAATTAACTAATGCCTTCCTTGGATTCTAGAATTCATACATCTGGTGGGAAATTTTCCCCTCTAGTCTGAAAATGAAATGGGGGGGGGATGGAATAAATGAGAGATTTTAATTAAAAAATAAAGACATCAGTTGAAAATATCATCCATGATATATTATTTCAGCCTAGAATAGAAGACAGGCTTCTTACTGTACAACCTGATACTAAATTTGGGTTTAATCTGTAAATCCTTCTAAAGTTATTGAGCAGAAACAAAAGTTTTGACAGACAGGAACTTTGACAGAATGGATGGACAATGGTAACACTATTTGCCCCGTACCCAACAGCCCCACAGCTATGGCTGGGGTATAGAGTTTTGATTTTACAGAAAAAATCTGTGCAAGGATCTTAAATCCCAATTTATACATTTTCATTCAAGAGATTCTGAATTCCAATGTATGCATTTTCATTCAGGCATAGTTATAATGCAATTTTTATATCCTGGTCTTTCCCCACCTACCCCCACCCTTGTCTCTACCTACATTTGAATCTTGTCATTTTGAAAGCAAACATAAATGCATTTCAACATGTATACATTGTAACACAATGATGATGACATGATATATAGTATAAACATATATATATATATATATATATATATATATATATATATATATATATATATATATATATATATATATATATATATATATATATACACAGACACACACACACACACACAAAGTATTCTACAATTAGATGTAAATAGTATTATATCATTTACTACTAATAATAATTAATAACATTATCATAATTATATAATTATTATTCTCCTATTATCAATACACATCCCCCAACTTCATGTGAGTTTAGTCCCTTGATGCCTGTGGAGAATAATTTCTCATTTAAAGATAACTGAATAATACTTGTGTTGATTTGTGTGCAACTTGCACTAATTGACCCACTAGTAAGTCAGGGTCAGGGGAATAGTATCTATTTAATTATGTTGTATACCAACTTGCTGGTTGAAGGGGGGGGGGGAGGGTCATTATTCATCAGGCTTGTACAAACAATGGAAGTGCATCTGTTTCCAAACTCTCATGAATCCCTTTGATGAATACAGCTGATGCATTACAGAGTCCTCTACACTGTTGGAAGTGACTAACCAGAACCCTGTCTTGTACACACTATCATCTCACAGCAACACCAGACCTGTGTAATTAATTATGCCAATTCATTCAAGCTCTTCATCTCTACCACAGGAAAAGAAGAAAATACTCCTGAAACTTCACCCACAAAATACAGCAGTAAATCTTTCCAAGGCACCAGCTAGTCAACCCTGTTTCTCAGCACTGCTAGGTCGGTAAAATAGGTACTTGAGGTTGTAAAATATTCGACAAGTACTTTATGCAGACACTAAATGTTGGATTTTCAAGGAAAAAGTCTTGTACACTGTATGTACAACAAACAGACAGCTTTTATTAATGTCCTTTTCACAGGCAACATATTTTCTTTCTACTCCCAATGCCTACAAGCCCAATATATTTCCAAAGTGGATGATAAAGGTAGTTTTGTGATCTGCAGCACAAAGCAGTTACCATATCTACTCGCTTATAAGCCTAATCCAACTGCAAACTGCACAGATCTGGATAAACTGTGACATAATGTACTCGCAGATCCGGGTCTGTGCATTTAGGAGTAATCAGTAGAAAATTACCATAGACCCTGACCTGCAGGTGCACTGTGCTATGGCAAATGAGGATCTTTGTTGTTTGCAGATTGATTCTACTTATAAGTAAGTAAATATGGAACCTGCAGAGTGTTGCAAAATTTCAAAAATTTACATTGGGCAGAATGTTGTACTTGTTTTTGTTAATCACAGATTTACTGCTATGTTTAAAATGATCAATATCAATTTGCCAAAATGCACAACCTATTATGATCTACACTATGTCCATACAACAAATAAATGCTGTTCAATTAATTACTTCCCTTCATTTTAACAGGTTAGACCTCTCTTTTTTTTTAATACATAATTTTGCACTTATCTACAGAACATGACACCATAATACAGCTAAAATATTTGTCCAGTGTCTTTAGAAGGAAAAAAACTTCATCCCATGCAACATTTGTCAAGATTAGCTGGCTGGTAAATGCAAATGGGACTAAATTAAAGAGAAAGGGAGGTTATTTACCAGCTCACACTGGTAAATGCAGGTGGGACTAAATTAAAGAGAAAGGGAGGTTATTTACCAGCTCACACACAGCAGGATTTGGTGAGAATAGTTTATGTAGCACTTCAGTTCAGATATACATCCTGCACATATGCAGCTGTTCAGAACTCAATTTTGGCACTTCATCTACATTTTCAGTGAGTGATCCACACCAGGGATGGTATTGCAAATTTGGGTTTCATAGGCTATGGGCAAATGAGTAGAAAATACTACAACCATTTGGGAATGAATAAGTACAAACTATGATACATTTTATTTTAAAACACACCCATGTTACAAATTGCTTTATTTTCCCCATCTCCCAGATGAAAGGGTAAAAACTATTTCTTGTACTCATGGAGTTTTTTTTATTTTATAGATGATGAAATTTATATTTTATATATGAGTTTTATATTTTATATACAGTTTTATATTTTATATATGAGTTTTATATTATATATATGAGGAAATTTATATTTTATATATGAGTTTTATATTTTATAGAGTTTTACATTTTATATATGAGTTTTCTATTTTATATATGAGGAAATTTATATTTTATATACAAGTTTTCTATTTTGTATGAGTTGTATATTTTATATACAAGTTTTATATTTTATATACGAGTTTTGTATCTTATATATGAGGAAATTTATATTTTATATACGAGTTTTCTATTTTATATATGAGTTTTACATTTTATATACGAGTTTTATATTTTATATACAAGTTTTATATTATATATGAGTTGTACATTTTATATACGAGTTTTCTATTTTATATGAGGAAATTTATATTTTATATACGAGTTTTCTATTTTGTATACAAATTCTATATTTTATATACAAGTTTTATATTTTATGAGTTTTGTATCTTATATATGAGGAAATTTATATTTTATGTACGAGTTTTCTATTTTATATACGAGTTTTTTATTTTATGAGGTTTATATTTTATGAGTTTTATATCTTATATATGAGTTTTCTATTTTATATACAAGTTTTCTATTTTATATATGAGGATATGTATATTTTATATACGAGTTTTCTATTTTATATACGAGTTTTATATTTTATATATGAGGAAATTTATATTTTATATACAAGTTTTCTATTTTATATACGAGTTTTATTTGCATATATATATATATATATATATATATATATATATATATATATATATATATATATATATTATATTTTATATGACTTTTATATTTTATGTACGAGTTTTATATTTTATAGATGAAGAATTTAATATCTACTAAATGACTTATAATTTATATATGAGGAAATCTATATCTTATATATAAGGAAATTTATATTTTATGTATGAGTTTTATATTTTACATACATGCAAATTTATATTTTATGTATGATTTTTCTATTTTATATACATGCAAATTTTTATTTTATATACTAGTTTTTATATACATGCAAACTTATATTTTATATACTAGTCTTATATTTTATACACATGAAAATTTATATCTTATAAAAGAGAGAGTTTTATAATTTATATATGAAATTTTTTTATTTTCAAATGAGGAGTTTAATATTTTACATGAGGAAATGTTTATTTCATATGTGAGTTTTATATTCTAAACTTGAGAAAATTTTATATTTTTTTATTTATGGAGTTTTATATTTTATATGTGGAAATTTATAATCTTCAAACAAGTTGTTTTATTTATATGTGAGATTATTAATTTAAATATGTGCTTAGCTTAATTTATATAATCATTAAATAAGTCTTATATTTTTATATGAGGAGATTAATATTTTATATATGTACTTAGTTTAATTGATATATATTTTCTACTAACTGATATAAATTCTCAGTATCATTATAATTGCCTGACACCTTTGTCTAATCATTAAAATTTGAAATTATCAATATTAACAACAAATAATTTACAAGACATTCTTTTCTACTGTGGTCCCTGAGTGGCAAACACAAAGCTTTATTGTACCAGGGCTCCCCATAATTTGGATGCCACAGTTTGGCTGAAATGATAAAACTGTCAGATTTCAAATTAAGGGTGTAGGAAAATAGTTTTTAATTTTGTTTATGTTTAACCAACTAGAAAACAATACAATTGTGACAATACAACAATTGTACTTAGAAGGTACAACTCACTGTTTACAAAAAGTACACTGATTTATGTAATGGAGTTTCCTATTCTCTGATCAATACTTTTATTTGATTTTCTTGCGAACAAACTTATTCTAAGTTTAATATGCTTGCAAAACAAGTTCAAACGAAAGTAAAATCTCTAAAGATGCAGCATAATAAACCCCCTATTTTAGTACATCATAGTCGACTTAAAAAATATCCTCAGATGACCCATTTACAGGCATACACAAACTTTGTGGTACAAATTGTTTTAATTACAAACTAAAATTGTTGCCAACCTACTGTATTAGCTGCCATGCTATTAATGAAAGGCAAACAAAGTAGAGTGTAAAAACATTCCATCTTCCACCACAATTTCAGGTTTGACACTTGCAGGCTGGCTTCCTCATTACTGTAAGCACCTTCCTGCCAGCCAGTTCATAACATTTGCCTACAAGCTATTCTAGAATGGTTTTTCTATTGCTAGCACCAGAGCAATGGTTAACAGTCATGGTACACTTAAACCATCAATTAAGGTGAGCAAATGGTTCTTCCCTTTTCACAGATATAATGAATTAAAGTGGCAATTGAGCAAATTGCATCTGAGGCTTACATTTAAATACATTACCCCTCAAACCCATGTCTGTACTATCAAGAATCTGATCATGAGATCATGTTCATGGTACTCATGTCTATACTATCAGGCATCTGATCATGAGATCATGTTCATTTGTACCCATGTCTATACTATCAGGCATCTGATCATGAGATCATGTTCATCTGTACCCATGTCTATACTATCAGGTATCTGATCATGTGAATCTGTTCATTGTACCCATGTCTATACTATCAGGCATCTGATCATGAGATCATGTTCATTTGTACCCATGTCGATACTATCAGGCATCTGATCTTGTGAGCCTGTTCATTTGTACCCATGCCATTTACATCATTTGGTGTTTCTGTCAAAACTCTAAACAGGTGGCAATTGATTGGAATAGGCATCTGGAAGACATATTTAATATACGATTGAACCAAATGATTTTGGAAAAAGAGTGGTTGGTGGAAAAAAATTATAACAGTAGTAAATTATGCTGGAACTGCCAGCTTTCAATTAGAACATGAGATAAATCATGGAAAGTGGTGACATAGTGTTTTCCCAAAATTTCTGAATGCCTAGAAAGACTTTTATAACTGGCAGTGGACAAGAACAAATTTCAGACATAAGATGTAAAGGATTTTTTTACAAACAGCAGCTTATGAACAAGAGTCACTCAAAGGGACTGATGCTCTGCGGGCTGAAAAGAATTTTCAGGAAATCAAGACAAGACCATTTCTTCATTTTTATGGTGAGTGTTGAAAGTATCTTGATGTTCTTCGGTGATAACAATGTTTTCAAAAATTAGTTGCTGAGGTAGCCTTAAAGAATGTTAGATTGGCAACACTTTCATTTAGGACCAAATATAGAGTATCAGAAGTATTTTGCTGAAATCCTGTGTCAATATGACCAGCCATTGGGGGGAGGGTAGTGACAACAGGATTTTCAAGATGTCCACTGTGGCAGCCATATTGGATGTACATTTAGTTGACTGCATGTTTATTCAGGAGCAACTAAGTATCATGAGAATGCTACCAATGAACCCCATGTTGATATGGCAGTTCATTTGGGTGGAATACAGATAATATTTTCAAGATGGGAGGCCATACTGAGGGTCAGTTTCATTCATTTTCATTAAGGACCAACTAGTTATAATAAAAAAATCTTCTGATTCAAAACCAATGTCAAAATGCCTTTCCAATTAAAAGGAGTTGCAATTACAAGATTTACAAGATGGCCAACATCATGTCCATACTGGACAGCAGACAGGTACCATTTTAATTTAAAACCAACATGACATCTTAAAACGTCATATGGTAAAAAAAAACATGTTGATATGACTGATTTTGGCAGAGAAAGGATAACAAGATTTCAAGATGGTTTCTGTGGTGGGTATAATGGCTATTAGAATGGCACCATTTCCATTTATGACCATGCAGACATTATAAGAAGTCCTTTGGTGAAAGCAAAATTTCAACATGACCATCAATCAATCAGGTATGACTAAGCAAACATCAAGAAGTCATTGATTCAAATCCCATGCTGAAATTGTAATTCATTCTGGAGAAGTAGTGATTGCAAGCTGGTAAAGATGGTTACTATGGTGACTATATTTGATGTCTGAACAGCACCCTTTTAATTCAGGACCATCATAAGAAATCTTGCCATTAGCTTGTAATGAGAACACTGTCTATTGTTCCAGTTCTAGGGAAACATTCAACTAATTCCAGGGGTCTAAACTCAACCCTATCCCCATAGCTTAAAGAAGTTTATCTATCAGTTAACCAAGTTAACTTCCCTAATGCATGTAGATTATTGAAGCCAACCAAATACAAAGGTCTTAAAGCTAGTCATTTACAAGTTTTAATTCTGTAAGTAACAGCTGAAAAAAGATCTGTATGTTTCTTGCTTTTTTATACATTTTTATGTCAGAATATAAATCACGCTTGTGGACACTGAAAATATCCTTATTTATGCTAGTTGTAGTTTTCATAATGATGTCATACCATGCAACAATAATAAAAAGATTATGTTATGAACTATGTTACAACTTTTATATTTCAGAAAGTTCAACTTTTCGATGAACTATGCCTTTGATTAACACACAAATTCACATACTGGCTAATCATGGTGAAATTCCATTGACTGTACACTTATTACAAAATAGAAAATATAAACTCCAATATCACTAAAAGATTTAAACTTTTATATAAACCAGTTTTAGAAGGATGAGTATTTTGTTTTGAAAATTTAATGTGGTTAATGTAGATGGATCATATGTACAAGATACAAAGTAACGTTCACTTAAACAAATAAAACTAAATGACTTCCACTAATATTAATACATATCAACGACAGACGGATCTCAAGTTCTGTTGCTATTTGCAATAAGCTCCAATCTTTGCAATTTCATATCTCTGATTTGACTTCAAAGCAGAGTGTCAAGGACCTTGTTTTGATGTGACAAGGGCAGCATATTTATGCCCTGAATATGTGACAAGGGCAGCATATTTATGCCCTGAATACAACTGAGCCTGATTGAGGCAAATGTAGCAAATTAAAGGAACACTGCCAGTGAATTGTCACACACTGTTTACTTATAAGATTATTACCATGACTTTATTGGCCGTAAACAAACTCTGGGAAAAAGTCCAAGGATTTCTTTTTTTTTCTTTTGAGATAACATATGCATTCCAACTGCAGGTCAAATGCTTTAATGGTCTCAATTAAAGGACACGATTAAAGTGAGAACAACAGACAACTCAATAATCTTCTGATGTCCTCTCTGATCTCCCTTTGCAAAGACACAATTTAAAGTGATTGATGAAAAATCATAAACCCTACTAATCTAACAACTTTCATCAGGCTGATTTATTGGACAAGTTGTAAATTAAAATTTAATATACCAAACTATCTGAAGTTGTACCCTCAAAGATCCATATAGTCATGTGAGAGAGGGAAGAAACAGCTGCATGGAAAACCTTAAACAAGCATGTAACCTTTGACCTAAATGCCTGACCCACAAAGAAATGAAAATTACAACCAGAATCCTACAGTATAAATGTTAATAATGACTTCATGAAATCCAAATGTAAACGGTCATGAAATAGAAAATGTCCAAATATAACAACTTTCTGCATAAACCAAACCCATTTTGGTTTAACAAACTGACAATAACTAAATATAAGACAAAATAAACTAAATAAACAATGGTTTAACTTTGCATAAAAAAGTTTAAAGATTTGACCAAGAATGTAATGACTAGTGCCACACTTTCAACTGTTCTAATTGCACGTATATTGTTTAAATATTATTCTATTCCTATTCAATTGCAGATTTCAACCTTTGGACATTTAATTTTAGTAACTAAACAACTACGGTAAGGAAAACATATGTGAATTTTTCTCCAACAAAGTCGCACAGTATGAAAATCTTTTTGATACTAATCAACTAGCAAAGTGAACAAAATTTTCAAAGGACATTTTCTGCCAAAGTCGATAAACTGATTACCAGTATTTTGTCATGAAGACAGTGGTCTAAGGTTAATCAGATATTACTGCCCCTGGCATTCTGCCACAACAATGACCATATCTATATGTCCCCATCTGTTCTTGTAACCAGGAGTCCTTCCCGAGATAATTGCATAACTCGGTCAATATGAACAGATATCAAATTTTGATTAAAGATTGTTCATTACTTTGTTGAATAGCACCCTGTTTCCTCAGGCGGGCACCTTGGGCATGTGCCACTCCAAACCAGAGGTAACTTTTCCATTCCCAAGGATAATGGTTGTTTACTCATCACAGGTAAGCAACTGGTGATTAGATTGTCTATCATTCAAAAATCCAAACCAGCTTCAATATAGCAACCTTTCTCACCCTACAGATCTGGACAAAGGCTGCTCCTAAATAATCAAGGAGAGGTAAAATTTAACTGATGAATACCATTTAAGAAAAAAACATGCTATTTATTTTTCCATTTTAAAATAGGGGAAGCAAACATAAAACCCAGTGTCATTCTAATTTAAACTTAAAAATACCCCTTGGCAACATGCCTGTACAAATAGAAGGCCTATTGTTGCTGGATTTTCAGATCTGATGACACTTTACCTTTCTGACTCGTGACTGAAAAAGGATAGACACATGACAACCCTGGAATTCAAATCAACCAGCAAGATCACACACTCCAATTAAAAGGATAGCAGAACATGAAAACAGAAGAAAGTGGTTGAAACTCATCCTACTAAAATGGATGCTTACACAAAACATTTTACCAGATGATCATGTTTGGTTACAAACACACTTTGTGTGGCTACATCCTTCATAACACAGTGTCAACATTCTTCCATTATGCATAATTATTTGATAGCATGTGACACAAAACATCTAGACCACTTGATGACTTTGAAGACACAGCCATACAAATTCCTGATGTTACTTTTGGTATCATAAGTAGTGTCACACAGAATAATTTCTTAAGATCAATACTACCGCACTTTTAGAAAAGAACAATAAAGTGTGGGATTAAAACTGGGAAATGCAACATTTATTTTTCTAAAAAGTCATTTAATTCAAATTAATTTCTGGTCTATCTTTGATACTTAAGGTCAAAACAGGACCTACTTTTTCTAATTGCACCAAAATTCAATATAAACTTGTACATGCTTAAACAAAAGGTTCAAGGGGGTCTGATATCACTCACCTGGCTTGCACAACTTCAATCTGATTAAAATTGAAATCTACTTAAAAAAAACACTGCAGACCCAATGGACACTGATGAGAGGTCATGTTCTGATGACCAATCAAACCTATAGCTTTCAAAATTTCTTAAAGTGAAAAACACCACTCAACATATCATTACCAATGATAATTTTCCCAACATGCAATGCAATGTTTTATCAGACATGGTACTAAAACTTAGCAGACAGGAAATTCCCAAGATCACCAGACTATTAACTTGTATTCGTGTCAGTCAGATCTTTATGTTATCACAGTCTTCTGCTCATCATTGAAGTCATTTCCAGAAATTAATAAGAAGCTTTTTACCAAATTTTATCAAAACTGGATGAGGACTAAAGTAAGTGTAGAAAGGTAAATATATGTATAATATATATAATAAAAATCATTTAATCGCTTGTTTATGAGACTGGCCTATTTACAAATCACAACTACTCTCTTAAAGCTGATCCAATCTGAGATCACAACTTTAATGTGCAAAGTTCTTGCTCATAATAAAGTTTGTTGGTTCTTCTGATTATTTACGATCAGAAATATATATTTAAGTGTTGACAAACAGACACAATATCAAGTCATATATGTGTGTGGATCTCACTTCAAACATTAACAAGTAGAGTAAATTACATGCAAGATCACCTCATTAATATGCATGGATTGCAATCATTATCAAAGACAAGTAAGACCTAGTCATATTTAAGCCCATATTGCAAGTTTGATCAAAATTCTATCAAAAATATGGCCTCCAAAGTGATAACAAGCTCAGCCAATCAGAGGCAAGAACACTTTTTTAATATATGTTGTTTGCATATTACAAAATGCCAAATGGTGATGAGCAAAACAAATCATTAATCAGTTTAAACTACATAGGAGTGACAGTAGCTCAGTTGGCAGTGTCAGACTCATAATCCAAGGTTGTGGGATCGATACCCACCGGGATCAGCCCAGGTTGGCAGCCCCTGTGTGTCCTTGAGAAAATACAATCTGTCCTTGGTATGATACAGTGAATAATGTTAAAAATGCCTTTCTTAAAAAAAAGCATTAAACGATACTTTCAAAATGAAAGTACCAAGATACCCCATGAAAGGGCTTTTTCAGTATAATGTATGCCACAATCTAGGTCTCATGTAAATCCAATTTAAAGGATACATATAGAGTTTTGTCTCTCAGTGACAATATACAGAAAAAACTAAATAATAACAATGATTTTATGATCACTTTCTTTGAAATGATGAACGTTTTTAAACTACAGAAGCTGTACATATATGTTAGTAATATATGTTAGTAATTGTCAGATACTCCCCTCACAGCTTGTCGGGGTGGGTGTTCTGGGTTTTGGTTATCGTTATCTAGAGGTGATCGCCGATGGTGTAATTTGCCCGGGACGAGTAAATATCAATAGAAATTGAGAAATTTACAGGTGGAATAGGTAAAGAGCTGAGCAGGTATATAGAACAGAATAACACGAGCCCCCGTTACAAATAAAGACAATATTTAATCAAAAATTTCTAACAATAAAGTTCATAAACAAAGGTAATAATACGTTACGATTGAAAGATCCACTTCTTTCTTTTTGGACTAAATTATTCAACGAATTTTCAAATACAAAGAAATGATGATACCAATAGCCAATCTGTTAAGCGATAGAATTTAAATCATCATTAGATCCAGTGAAATATATCGAAAAAAACATTGCCTTGTACAGTTTCATAACCTGATGGTCTTGATTCAGTCCAAATTCCACAGCGACTCTCCCTTTTGACTTCCTTGTGCCAGTAAGTCTGGGTCTTTTCCACTTTTGACTTCCTTGTGCCGGTAAGTCTGGGTCTTCTTCACTCTTGACTTCCTTTGCCAAATTCACCGGTTGTCTCGCCTCTTTCGCCCTTTCCAACTTTGTCCACTTTGGGTTCTTAATACGCAATACATAGAACATATATCGTAGCGCGCAGAGCTATCCTGTCCTTCCAAAATAACAAAATAAGCAACCTAAATCTTCCATCACATTATACTGGGGGAATAGATCAATACCTTCCCCCCTCGTTATGTCAGATAAATTCTATCCTAATTTCAAACAGATTCTATGGCTATCTATTCTAACTGGCCATGACAGACCATATCAACCTAGTTTCACAAAATTAATAGTCAACTAAATGGCTATTCCAACATCCCACCGAGACCTTAGTTCCAGACTAGTCTCAATTACACAAATGAATGAAATTCCTTGCTACTGTATTCATAACAACAATCAAGTGGTTATCATACGTGAACTCATATATAGGTCGGAGAATTCTCATGGATTCTCGCATCTCAACTAAAATAAGGCATGAATTCTAGACATATAATTTCCTATAATAAACGAGACTATATGCTCCAACAAGTCGTAAATGTTTATATATACGAAAAATATCATTGTACGGACTCAGATAAACGAACTCAACACAGGTATACCCTATCAAGAAATTAGATCTATGAACTTAAACAACCAAATCCATGCAAATACAAGCAAATAAATCGACAAAGCATCATAGTAGTATCAATGAATTGCATAAGATTGTTGCAAATACCTTGTTTTTCCAAACTCTCACTTCCAAAACGTGTCTGTCAATTTTTCCAGACAATTGCTTCCCTTGGATGATTTCTACGAGTGAAGTTACTTCTTAACCCACTCGGAGTCTATTTTACATTTGTTCTCTTGTAGAAAAAAGCGTAGACTGATTTCAATTTTGCTATTTTGCACATTAAAACTGAGAGTTTTTCATGTGAAACCACGCCCCCTTCACAGCGTGACTAATCTGAATGAAATACATTTTCCCGCCCCGAACTTGCTGAAACATGTAGTTCGTCTGACAAACCTTGATTACCCAACTGATTCCTGGTAACTTTCAGAAATGACAGTTTTCCATATTGATCAGAAATTGACCCCTTCTGTCCAGTTTAAACAAACGTAGCCTTAATAAAAAAATCGCTAAACTCATGACAGAGACTGTACCAATCCGTGCATTATGGCAATTTAAATGCACGCAGAACTCCATAAATCTAATTAATCGTACACGTCCAACTGAATGTGTTCTACCGAGATCAACAGAAAAATTTGCTCCATTACAGTAATATTTACCAAAATGGTGTCTGATTTGAAATCAGGCAAGAATTTACCTAGTTCACAATAGAGTTACACATACTTGACAGAAAACTTCTATCAAAGAAAATGGACCCCTCAGACTGCATCTTTTCTTAATTTCATGACATCTCCAATTTAAATTACAATATCGTCTGCAATTAGCCATACAATCATGGTACACTACTGGTGAATCCATATATCATTCCTTCCAATGGTCAATCGTTAAATTTTGCAATAATGGGAATGTTTTTTCACTTTTATACCTTTGGTACTCTTTGTCTCTGATCAGAAGAGGTTCTGAATAGATCAAAGACCTTTAATTATTGTTCTATTTACTATGTCAAAGTATAAGTGCCCTAGGGTAAACCAGTAGCTGAAATTAAATTAGCCTATTCACAACTCTGCATACAACCATTATTCAGTTATGAAAAATATGTTGTGTTCCTCTTATGATTAATTATAACAAAATTTCAAGGTAACACAAACATCAGGACAAGCCTTAATAACACAAAATTCTTCTCAAGAAAATTTCTTCTTTGATATTACTTTAATTTCTGACCCAACAAACTTTAACCCCTTGCAGACCGAGAGATGTAGACTTGTCCTAATGGAACAAACTAAATGTTGTAAGGTGACTAATGGAGACTGTAACCATTGTGGCTCAATGGATACTGTGCCAGACTCATGACTGAAACAGTCTCGGTTTGAATCTTATCATTAGATAATACATATAATATATATATATATATATATATATATATATATATATATATATATATATATATATAATAGTTTTAATACCACTTGTTACCTGCCATAAAAATGGAACCATGCTATAATGAATGACATTATAGTGAGGGAGTTCTGAACTGGCCCTCCTTGTGGAATGTCCTCCTTTCATATCAACAGTTCCATTATGAGAGCTGTCCAATTAATGGGACAAATAAAAAATAATTGGTCACCATTAAAACAGGCTATGGGGGTCCACTTTCTTGATCAAAGTATCAACTCGGCAAATGAACTTTGTTTTCTCTTGGACTTATCTGATTTGTAAGTATTCCAAAGAATCCAAGACAGAAAAGATTTATTTGGAAAGTTGCTGTCAATATAATGAAAAGACTTCATACAAAGTCTATCTGGCTTTTCACCAGTTAACTAACAAGAAACTAACAGTAAGAGAGTTGTGTTTGATAACAGTTTGATAACAGTTTGATAACAGACTGATACCAAATGGCTCTCTTCCTGAGCAGAGAATCAGACTGATTCATTTTCCCTCATAAATTTGATACAATGTACCATTTTTTGGATTGTGTCTGGGTTGTTGCAATCATGATGGCCTTCTAGAATTACTGGTATACCTTACCTATAACAGACCGCATCTCTGTTTCTGTTGCAGACACATTGGAAAAATGTGTTCCTAATACAGTTTAAGATAATTACAAGACCATTCTACCCCCAAACCTTGCTCTCAATCAAGGTTTTACTGTACAGGTATTTTCCTGTACACCTACTTTACTGTACAGGTATTTTACTGTACAAACAGGTATTTTACTGTACAGATATTTCATTGTAAATGTATTTCACTGTACAGGTATTTCACTGTATACCTATTTTAATGTACAGGTATTTTACTGTACAAACAGGCATTTTACTGTGCAGGTATTTCACAGTACAGGTATTTTATTTTGTATACAAATTGTTAGTATGCAGCCTAAAGTTAATGACACATATATGATGTGAGTAAAACACAAAACAATACTTGGATGAAGAAAAAAACTATTCTGATATTTTGTTTTTCATTCATTTTTCATGTACAGATTGTTCAAGTCTGAATCATCTGAGAAAATAATGTGATTTACTGATGATACTGAATCACGTCCACAAATCATTAATATATTCAATAGGTAATTTGTTGAAGATTAGCAATGATTTCTTTTTGATTGGGTGTTATATTTTCTAGAAACTGATAGAAAGGCTGGATCACACTAGATAGATCAAAACTTTTTTTATATTTTACTCCCCAAACATACTAGGTATTGTGGTTATTTTTTATAGTGTATTTATGAACATCATACAACACAAACCTGATTATACCAGTCTGAGTCACGATCATAAAGATTTTGGAAAAATGTGAAACAGCTCAGTGACCAAAAATAACTATGGGTACACTCAATTACATGGCTCTGTCTAACTATGGGTACACTCAATTACATGGCTCTAAGAAGTTTATTCACCAGATCAAGTCCTATCAATGCAAACATATATGGTCCACTCAGAACTTGTCCTAATGGCATAGTTTTTATACTCATTAAATGCCTCATAATAAAACACTGATCATGCTTACAACAGAAGAAATAGTGATAACGTTGAACTAAATAGTTCCAATGTAACTATTTTACACATTCTGAATGCATTAAAAGAATTATTCACGCATTTTTCATCCATTTATTTGTGTAAATATGCCACATCTCTAAAGTTCTACAGGCCTTTGAAGTTATAGATGCTGACAAAAAAAAGTAATTTGGAACCTTCTTTGATAGTTCATATTGATCCCTTCCTTCATTAGATGATATCAGAAATAAGGGCAACTCTAACGGCTGAGGACTGCTGACACTGGAAGATCATTAGCACGTCAGGAGTTGGAATAGTAAAATAGAGTGATCCATCTTTTAAACAAATCAACAAATTAAACCAAAAACCAGTTAAATCAATGTCTGAGCATTCTGCAAACAGTCTATACATTAAGAGAGTTTTAAAATCCCTGACCTTCTGCATATTATCTTCTATACTTACATTGAATATTCAACACTGCTTCATTGCTTTGTAGGGAAAATCCTGTAGTCACATTAGTGGCAATGCACTGAAACTGACCAGTGTCCTCTTCACGAGTCACACGTAATATCCTTAGATTACTACCATCCTGAAAGCGCCGACTTGTGTTGTCAAAAGGCTTTTTGTTAAAAATCCATTGAAATGTAATGTGTCTACGATTTGACACATCACAGTAGAGAATAGCCTCACTTCCCTCAATAACATCTTGGTCCTGTGGCTTCAGGCTGAAGTAAAACGTGTCCTGGCAATGACACAGCCACACTCCTGAAATTAATGAAAATACATGTAACTTGATATTATACTTTATGTGTATAAACACACAAAATTCCCTTTAAAATTTTACTATATCTTGCAAATCATACAAGTCAAGAAGTTAATAGAGATATTAGTTATGCAGTGTCCCCACCCCTTACAGAACCATCTCTGCTGCAATGAACAGATGGCCTTGTTAGAATGATGGCATATGATGAAGCATATAAACTAATGAAAGTGCACTATCATAGTGCATGACAGAGTGGTCTTTCATTGGGAGACAGATCCTTTCTTTACAGCACCCTTTCAGGGGGAAGCCACTTGTAATGTTACAACATATAACACATATACTGTCATCATTACATATTGTGATCATACAAAAGTGGCAATACTGAGATATAACATTTTACTTGTAATAAGAAAACTATAAACCACTGTATGTGGTGCAATATACTGCATTGTATGTAATTTCTCGCATACACCTTTTTATTATTAATTAAAGGTAAAGTATTAATTATCATTCTCTTAGTTTTTAAAATTTGCAAAGGAACAAAGTGAATGAATAATTATTATTTGATGACAAAAAGTACTGAATTGACACAAAAGACCTAACTACTGTAACATAACAGTCAACAGTACTTTCATTTTCTTTCACTAATTGGTATCTCATGATGTTTTTTACTATTCTTCTAAAAAGCACACTGAAGACACATGCCTTGCCAAGGTTCTCCACTGGCTATGGCCTGTAGACTGTTAGTATTTCTACCTGACTGATATGTACCCATCTGAGCTATACTGTATGCACTTGCTTATAAGTCCAATTGCATTCTGCAATGACGCTAATCTATCATTTCATAATGTGCTTCAAGCAGATCTAGGTATATTCCATTTGTCAGGAGTAACCATTAGAAGAAACAATTTGGACCCTAATCTGCTTTCACATTATGCAGTGGCAAATCTGGGTCGACACTGCTTTGCAGTTGGACCTGACTTATATACAAGTACTGATGGTACTAATGCTTATGACACAGCTAATTATGGCAAACATGTTACTCTGTATTAATGCTCTGTATTGCCATATATGGAAATGGATTTAGATGTACTGGAAGTGGATAGGGGTTGTATTCTCAACTCTGTAGGACATTGACAATCAATATTTTTTGCTGATACTGACATTATCTTTAACTCTATGATGACAAATTGTGCTGGTAGCATTTCACTCAGTATTGAACTTAAACCTTTTGTAGTTACTACAAATGTGACTTGTTTCCCCAAGAAGCATATTAAGACAAAATAAAAACTGTAAAACATTCTACATTTAATCAGTACATTTGAAGTTCTACTTAAAGTACAGATATTCTCTCCTTTCTTTCTTTCATCACCTCCCTACATTTGTTATTAACACACTTTTGTGAGCTGTACATGGCAAGGTTTTTCACTTCATTCAACCCCCTTGTAAAACAACTGCCACAGACATAAAAAAAAGGATTGAGTATTCTGGTTCAACTGCCAGATGATGGAACACTTCTGTTATGGGAAAGAGTTCACTAATTAAAGCACATTTTGGTGAGATGTTTGGTTGCATGTTCTCCTTCAGCATTGTTACACAAAAGCAACATCATATCAAAATTACAGATCTGGAAAAGAACTTATCAAGAAAGTATCAAGAAACAAAGAAAGAATAAAGGAATTAGATGTGAGACAGAAGTAAAAAAAAAAAAAAGACAGCAAGCAAATATATATCAACATAACATGTAAACCTATGTCAAAACCACCTGGATTGAGGAAATTCAACATATACAAAACATTGGATAAGGAAAAAATGAAGAAAACTGTATAATGAAAAAGGGAATGGGCAGAGATATAAACTGACATTATAAGGATTTACAAATTTTAGCCAAAACAATCCTGGCAAAAGAGATTGTGGCAAGATGTCATATGGCCATAAGTAGGTGAGTTGTTCTTAAATGTTTCATCCAAGATAGTACACACAGTGAATTCTGTCTTAACCCAATATAAGGTATACTTATTTAAAATGAACCATTTCTGAGACATTCTTTCATTAATGTCAGTGGCATATTTAAAATCTATACCAATATTGCCATCTACAAATAACAAGTGTCCTTTTATAACATGTTTAATTTCATTTTACAATGTATCAAAGACTTTAAGTTCAATATGATATTCAACAGGCAATTGGACTTGAGCACTGGTAACAAAAACTGTACAAATTATATGGCTAAAATTTGGGATGCAGCTTATGGTGTTATAATCAAGTTGTATTTGAATCCTTTCACACCATGTTTTTATGACAGCCACAAGTACATACTTTCTTTCATGGCTGAAATTTATTTCTAAATCCACATTCATCATCTTATGTCACAAGCATGAAAAACAATTCTTGCCATTTGGCAGTGGCTTTATGTGACAGCCAACTGTAATAAGAGGTTGAAGTGTTTGAAGAAATCAGAGATGGCCAGACAAGGAAACCAACAAAGATAAACAGCAACTTCATGATCCCTGCAAATAGTTCAGTTACAGGCAAAATCTTTTTAAAACTGGACACCGCCATCTTGAAAAACACAATTCAAATTTCTGCTTATAATTATGCCACAAGAAAATGTTACGTTAGATTCCTGTCAAGATCCACTCTTTGACACAATACATTACACTATAGATAAATACCTGTGATGTAGCATGGTGAGACTGCAATTAAGATCCCCTCTTTCATATGATTCATTACACTATAAATAGATACCTGTGATGTAGCATGGTGAGATCACAATAAAGATCCGCTATTTGACACAATTCATTACACTATAGATAAATACCTGTGATGTAGCATGGTGAGATTGCAATTAAGATCCCCTCTTTCACATGATTCATTACACTATAAATAGATACCTGTGACGTAGCATGGTGAGATTGCAATAAAGATCCACTATTTGACATGATACATTACACTATTGATGCATGTCTATGATCTAGCATTGTGAAATTGCTGAAGATCCACTGTTTCACATGATACATTATACTATAGATACATGTCATATTAAAGGAGTATCCATAAAGCACAAGGCCTAAAACCCTGAATTTCTCAATATTTCCCTGTCTATTGCAGAAATCTCCCATGACCCCTTTACATAAGACTATGAGATTTATATTTAAGCATACAGAGTGTTTATTTCAATGTCAAAATTGAATCTCTGACTACTAGGTCAATATTTGCTGTGGAAAGATGTGCTGTGGGGGCCAACTCCATGACAATGTCCAATTTGATTAAGAACCACTTGACAAACCTAAAAAGTCTCAAGTTTCCTGATCCTCTTGACCCCACTAATGGTCAGTCTGACATTCACTGACCAAGAAGCAACCCTATAAAATCTATAGTTAACAACAAATGCCATAACAAAATCTGGAAAAGAGATTAACAATTACCAGTTATTTAATACCTCTATTCAAGCAGGAAACTGACAATCTAATTCTGAAATCCTGTGGGTATTATTATTATAAGATTAAATAGCAAAGGAAGTCTACTTTGAAAACAAGAAGCTTTCAGAACTGATCAGACAGGATTGTACAAGCCCTTGAAATCTAGCTAGTGCCAGAATTAGCAATCCAGCCATCCCAATGATTTTGAAGTGTATCTATTACAACTTGCATTTGGAACATATTCTCACAAGACTACCTGAAATTTACTCCTTGACTAGGAAATTATTTTAAAAGGTCTGCCATTTTGTTTTTATAATTTGGGCATCACTTCAAATATTCCCAGTAATGTCTGGTGTTTTATGGCACAACACCAGAAGTTGGTTACTGGAATTGCAAAATAGACCCCCAAAAAAACAAACTATTGGAACAAGTCAGGGAAGAGAATAAGCTTAAGGGATTAACAGCCAGTCAGTTATTTTCTAAGCTGTAAATAGACTTTTCATTGGTCAGTCTCCAAAGTATTAAGAGCTGAATCCCAAGCTTGTATCTATTGTTTACTGTAGTTACCAATCAGCAGTGGACAATGTACAAGGACTGCTACTCACAAGTTGAATTGTTAGTAATTAAGTGCTTATGAACTCTCGGTTAATTTAGTGATTGATTGATTTTATCTTTTATAGTTATTCTTGGTGCTATTTTCGTTGTGTTTGTCTAACACAGCAGGCAGTTAAATGCACATGCAATTCACTTTTCTCCATTAATGATCACAGACCACATGAACATTTTAAGAAGTACTTGTATCTAATTTGCTCTGCTGGCAAAACACCTCCAGGTTCTCTCCACTCCTCTACACTTTTTTCATCTTTCATAGAGTACTGCCTGCTCGTTTATAAGTTGAGTCCAAATGCAAAAACATAGGCCCTGATCTGCCATTACATAATTTATAAGTTGAGTCCAAATGCCAAAACACAGACCCTGATCTACCACTGCATAATTTATAAGTTGAGCCCAAATGCCAAAACACAGACCCTGATCTGCCACTGCATAATTTATAAGTTGAGTCCAAATGCCAAAACACAGACCCTGATCTGCCACTGCATAATGCACCAGCAGATCAAGATCTGTTTTGTTTGTTCTACTGATTACTCCCAATATACTGCGATAACATATCTGGGTCTGTACCGTTTTTTTGTACTTGGACATGACTTATAAAAAAGTATATATGGTAACTTGTAACGAGTAACACTGAAATAGCAAAAATGCTTTTAATTTTTTCGTGAGATAAGAATTATTTGCATTGAGAATATAAACACACATGACAATATAGATTAATAATAATTGGTTTAATAGAAAAGTTTGGATGTAATAGCAAAAAACACACAAAACGGGCATCTGCGATTCCACCTATTGTAAACTTACTGGCACTCAATAGAAATGTCATTATTGCCTGAGAAAAGGCTGAGGGTAACTGGGGGTATTGCTGAAGGGAAACGATTCAGAAATTATCTATTCTCTTCCTGATTGTTTTGATAACCAGGCCTGGCCTCGCACCTATACAGCTAGAAACCACCCGTTCAAAATCCTTATTTTTAATAGTTGCTTGAACATTTATATATTTGTTATATTTATAGAATCTTTGTAAACAGTATTGGTATTTTAATTTGATGGGCCACCATTAAATGACATTACTATAGCTGCAGGGATGAGGAAAAGGCCAAATGCACTTTCATACACATCATAAGAAGTGACAGGTGACAAATGAAGGCTGAAGCCAGAGTCAGGCTCAGTGGTTAGCAAGCTAGACTCCTAACTGAAAAGGTGAGGGTTTGAATACTACTGTCAGATTAGCATATACTTTCTACCATGATGCATCCTTGGGCAGGGCATGCAAATCCCATGATGCATCCTTGGGCAGATAAGGGTGCAGTTTACACCCACAGTATTGTCCCCTTACCAGCAGATAAGATATGGGTGCAGTTTACACCTGTAGCATTGTCTCTATCCTACCAGGTATGATAAGGTGCAGTTTACACCTATAGCAGTGTCCCTTTACTACCAGGTACAATAAGGGTGCAGCTTACCTATGAGGGCATTTTAAATAACTGAAAATTTTTTCAATTGTAAAACTGCCTGTTGCTCAGTGGTTGGGCAGCAAATGCAACAAACTGTTGTTAGTCTTTCTTGTGTTTTTTTCTTCTCACAGAAGTGCATAAACTGCATGATGTTTAAGGCAGAAATGAATCACTGTTGAAATAAACAAAGCAACTGATACTAATAAAAAGTTGATTTGCTTATTTGGGTTGATCTTTCAATGGGGAAGTTTCATTGTCAGGGCAACAGAGTGCTTCTCCATTACAAGGAAATAACACTGTAAAATAACAAAACATGCCATGAGCTGTAAACCTTCAGCCCTTCAATATCATAAATTACAATCCACCAGCATGCACCTGCATCTGCTTGGTATGCCAATAAACTTTGAGGCTACAACAGAAGTAATGAAATCATGAGGAAAATTATTATTTGTGTAATGTTTAGGCGATGCTAATCTCTGGTTTTACATGACAGAAGTTTCTGGAACAAGTGAGGCCAATTAATCATCACACATAAAGACTACTGTATTTCACCAGTATTTATGCATTAGAGGGAGAGAGAGCAAAATACCAATTCTCAAGATTTTTTCCTTCCAAAAGAATATACACTGTATCATGCTGCATCCTCACTGAAGAAGAAAGTGCTTTTAACTTAGAAAATTAAAATACAGTAAAGTCTGTTTATCTGAACCCCAAACGTCTGAACTACCTTCTGCTTAGAACTAAATCTCTGTCACCTAACTTTACCACACTAAGGTCAGAAATGTCCACATGACCAAATGCATGTATATATTTTGGATCAAGCAACTACAATTGTTGACAATTTTACCTAGAGAAGACATAATGGTTTTAATGGTGACACTTGAACTGTTGGTTAGTGTAAGATACACAAAGACGCATCAGTCTGTTATATGACTAGGTCATGCAATCCTGTTTTAAAAACTGATGCAGAACAATTTTTATGATAAACAGATGAATGAGATACTTCTGAACATCAGATTTTTCAATAGTGTAAATACTTAACAAATAATGGAGCCTGTATTAGGCAAACCATTTGTACAAGAGGCATATTTTGGATGAAAAGAGTACTGTATGGAGAATCAGTAATAAACAGAACTAATGAAGACCATTTATTAAATTATAGTAATACACTACTTAACTGTTAAAAACCATTTATTAAATTATAGTAATATACTACATAACTGTTAAAAACCATTTATTAAATTACAGTAATACACTACAGAACTGTTAAAAACCATTTTTTAAATTATAGTAATATACTACATAACTCTTAAAAACCATTTATTAAATTATAGTAATATACTACATAACTGTTAAAAACCATTGTTGCACCTAGGTTCCTAAGGATAGGGGTCACAATGTTGGTAGGGCACACAATGTCCCCACCACATATGGAAGACACACAGCATTTTAAAGGGAAAAAGGAAAACTGAAGTACATAATGCACTAGTAGTGCTTAAAAAAACTTATCTTATTTGGGTCTGAGAGTTTTGCCACCTTAAAACTGTCATCTGCTGACTGTACTACTTTATTTTCCTTGGTCATTTACATTAATGCAATAAATGTTTATTCATGTGCGGAAGTTACTCATGAAAATATTAACATGTTTAAATATCTGGTTAACCTGAAATAAGTTGCACAATGAAATCTTTCATTCCATATCTTGCTCTCATCTTACTTTAATGTTCACTCATTACCTACCAGCATTCATTATAGTAAATACCCATTGCTACTTTTTCTCTTCAAAAAACACCCAAATAATTAAATGACAAATTGTGTATTTGCAGAAATTTTGTCTCTCATTTCATTACTTCAGCCTCAAAATAAACTGAATCTTCATCGCTATAGGTGCGACTTCAACCCTGAAAATACCTTATAGCTAAATAAAAAAAATAGTCGTAAAGACTTTACATTCAAACTCAGCCAACAACCATAAACAATGAATGTTTTCATTGCAAGATACACTGTTTTAAAATGAACCATTTTTATCAACTTTAGTGAATATGGTCAATGCTAGCACCAGCATAGATAGGGATGGACATCCGCTAAAGGAATGTTCATATTTTTCAATTTATCTTACAAAAAAGCATGCCAGGGGAGTGGGGAGGGTGCAAAGAGTCAAAATTTGGCTGACAGGGATGTTGCAAGTTTGTACTGGATGAAACAAAGCCCTGGGCATGCATCACCTTTGCTACCCCCCAACCCTCAGAAAAAAAACCCCACCAACTGTTCATTTTCTAAATGTATTAACGGTCACAAGAATGATACCTAAATGTTGGTATTTTAATGAAAAAGCTCTAAGTTTATTTAAGTAAAATACAAACACAAAGATCATGTTCCGTGCAATGGCACCACCACCCAGGCTCGACCTCCTGGCAGTCACCCATACTGCTTGACCCTTACAGTGGACATGTAGAGGAGCATAGAAAAAAAAAAATTGCAGGAAACCAGCAAACCTGTGTTCAATGTGCAACACTGAAAACCCATTTGGTAAAAAAAGCAGACAATATATTTTCCTCATATAACTGAATCCTATTTAACAGCTGTCATTTTATAAATATTCTTGCTTACAAGAACCTTGGTAGCTACCAGTTCATTAGGTACAATTTTTGCCAAGAAGAAAACTAAACAAAATTTAGGATTAAAATAGTGAAGTAGAAAAACAAATATGAAGAATCACAAAAGTAAATGTTTACTTACAAGGTATGCTGCCTGTGAAATGTTTTTTTTTCAATACTATCAAACTAGCATTGACAAAGCACACCTGATATATTCATGAACATTTTAATCTTGACAGGCACACAGATTAGAAATGATAATATTTGATACGTCCCTTTTTGATAATTTGGAAAATCAGCATATCTGTAAATAGTTGCTTTTTTTTTCTAATTAGATCACTGATTTTACATGTACCTGGCATTATACAATACTGTATGATGGAATCAGTGCTTTCATATGTTTAACAACCAGATTTATTTTAATCAATTTAGTTTTCTAAATCAGCAAAGGATTTAATCCTACATGTAGTTACAAGTTGTTAATTAATGGGCAGCAAAACCACTCCATGTGACCCTTTCCACGAATTTGACCACTTCTGTTTATAAATATGTTTAGCTGTTACTACCTGGCAAAGAAATATAAATTTATCTTTTGAAATCAAACCTCTAATTACAGTATTTTACCCTCAGCCATGTTACTGTTCTTAATTGTGAGGTTTTTTACTATAATTTTACAGCCTGCTGTTATAATTAACCTCTGACCTGAGCCTTGATCATGCAAATATCACCTACTGAAGGTATGCTTTCAACAGCAATCATATCTAGCTTTTTTAAGAAACAAAATTATATATTCTTGATAACTGTATAATCAGATAATTCACATGAGAAGTGATATCATCATAATTTATTTCTCTGCAATGATGTTTCCATAATAAAAACTGTAAGTGTGCACTTAGAACTTGGATTCTATATTTCTCAGTATTGCAAGAATGCTCCTAGTTGAAAATATCAGGAAAGTATCACAGGCCACTTGAAAAACAACCTCTACAACCCTTCTGCACAACATGCTGCATGATACAATATACTGACAGCTGAAAGCAGTCGAGTACCTCTATACCCACTTATTAGTTGATTCCAAGTGCCAAAAATACAGGCCCTAATCTGCCATTGCATAATGTGCTAGTAGATCAGAGTCTGTACTGTTTGTTCCAATGATTACTCCAAGCAATCAGTTTTGTACCGTTACCTTTGTTTTGTATATCTTCTTTAATACTACCTGTACTGTACAATACAGCCAGGACACATGCAATTCTCTTCAAACTATTTACACCTGCAAATTCTAAGCCAGTTTCAGGGTATTTTATTTACACATGCATATGTACAATACTATATTTAAAACTTCTGTAAACAAATGAGATTATTATAGTAAAATTTTTTTACATATGTTCTCAGTGACATAAGCATAATAAAAAATTTAACTCCTCATAAAAATCTATTTTTGGCTAAAATAAACAATCA